>OU898278.1:12607888-12618736 GCA_918026665.1 Diabrotica balteata
GTAACAACTTATAATAAACTGTGCTCACATGAGCCCAAATCCCCAACTTATAATCTCACAAATAATTCATACCTCAGCACAGAGGTTATTGCTTCGATCATACCATACCAACAAACTTTGAACTATTTCCTTACATTACAATTTAATCTAGGCCGTCATTGCGACACTTAGGAAGTTCAAGTTCTTCTTCATGTGCCGTGCTCGATTATCGAGCGTTGGCTATCAAATTGGCTATAGTAATTTTGTTGACGGCAGCTCGGAAAAGAGATGCAGAGGATCTGTTAAACCAATCTCTCAGGTTTCTAAACCATGACGTTCTTCTTCGACCTAGTCCTCTTCATCCTTCATCTACCTTACCTTGTATTATTAAATAAAGTATATTATATCTCTCTGGGTGGCGCATAACATGGCCAAAATATTCAAGTTTGCGATTTTTAACTGTTTTGACGACTTCCGTAACTTTTCCCATCCGATGTAAAACAACTTCGTTACGAACTCTATCCACCTAACTTATTCATAGGATTCTTCGATACACCCAGATTTCGAAGTCGTCCAGTTTCTTGAGAAGTATATCCGTCAACGTCCAGCCTTCGACACCATACAAAAGAGTAGCGAACACATAACATCAAGTTATGTTATGTTCAATTAGAAAATATATTATTCGGCAATTTATTTAGTTGTAGGTAAATGAACTGATTATTAAAATGTTATACCATATGGTTTTACAATACCTCACTTATACACGGTGAAACTATAAAAGATTAAGAGATTACAAATTAAGGGATTAATTTGTGATTGAACAGTCATATCTATCTATAGCCCCGAGGACTGCAAACCTAAGAAGGAATAAGGGGCATTCTACGAACAATTGCAAACCACCCTGAATGAAATACCTCATGAAAAGCACTTAATTCTTATGGGTGATTTTAATGCACGAATCGGAAAGGAAGTAGTTCCAGGAGTAAAACAAAGATTTAATAAAAACCATGTCAATCCAAATGGAGATTTCATGGCTAATCTCTGTGCTTTTAACGAACTGATAATCAATAATACATTTTTCGACCATAATCAATTAGCCTATATTTGTCCACTGCTGAACGTAGGCCTCCGGTAAAATTTTCCACCTATTTCTATCTTGAGCTTCTTGCATCCAGTTTGTGGTGATGCGCTTGATATTATCCGTCTATCTAGTCGGTGGTCGTCCTCTGCTTCGATATGCCTCTTGCCTTGGTCGTCACTCCAGAATCTTTCTGGTCCATCTATCATCTATTAATCGGACAACATGTCCGGCCCAAGTCCATTTAGCCATGGCTATTTTTTCAACTGCATCTGTGACTCCTGTTCTTTTCTATCTCTCCAGGCGTCTTCATCAATGGCTCTGTCTTTCATGGTTTTCATAACACCTTGTATCCAAGACTTGGCTGGTCTTCCTCGTTTTCTTCTATTACTTGGATTGTATTCCATAGCTCTTTTTGGCCATCTGTTGTCGTCCATCCTCTGTACGTGTTCATACCATATTAACTGTCTAGTTTCTATTTTTTCAGAAGTTGTATGTACTCTATCTGTTTTTCTTTTAATTTCAGAATTAGGTATACGTTCTACTCTTGATATACGGCAAGCTCTTCTCAGGTAGTCCGTTTCAACGGTGTCAACTTTTTTCTTTCCTTTTACTGTCATTTGCCAACATTCTGCTACATATCTAAGAATGGGCTCTACAATAACTTTGTAGATAGTCATTTTAGTTTTCATAGCAGCTTTGTTGGACCAAAGAATCGAATTCAGAATTTGAACACTCTTCCTGCCTGGTTGCACTATAGTCTATATCTCGTTCCTATGTTCCTTTACTGCAGATAATACTTCCCAAATATTTGTATTCGTAGCACCTTTTCATTTATCTAATTTCCAAATCCGGGTCTTCGTCTTCACTGCCTATTCGCATATATTCTGTTTTTGACATCTTCTTCAGAACTTGCAATTAGTACTTGATCATCTGCAAAGAACAGCGTTGTCAGATAATGGTTGTGAAGCTTCAACCCCATTCCCGCACATTTTTGTCTCCATTGGTGCAGTGCTTCTTGGATATATATTTTGAATAGGGTGGGGAAAGACAACATCCTTGTCTCAAGCCTTTCGTTACTGTAAATACCCTTGAGAAAGTATTTCCTGTTTTTAAAGTGCTTTGAGGACATTTATAGATGTTCAGTATTGCTTTTAGATATGTTTTACTAAGGTCCGCTTTCGTCAAGACACTAAATAAGAGTTTTAAAGGAACTGTATCATAAGCTTTCTCCAGATCTATAAATACCAGATGCGTAGGGAGGTTTCGAGCTGTTCGTTTTACAATTACTTGTTGAAGGGTAAATGTGTTGACCACGCACGATCTTCCTTCTCTGAAGCCGCTTTGTTCTTCAATTTCTTGATACTCCTCTTCTATTCTTCTTTTCAATATACGACCATATAACCTTCACAGAGAGCTAGTTACGCTATTGCCTCTATAATTTCCGCACTCTTTCTGGTCTCCCTTTTTATAAATGGGGCTAATGGGGCTAAAATATTCACTAAGCTTTCCAAAAGAGCATCCGGTCCATGTTTCACCAACTCGATGGGAATGTCTACAGGCCCGGGTGTTTTTTCATTTTTCATTTGTTTCAATTCTTTTTTCAGTTCTCCTTTGTTTATCTTATGCACCTCTGAGTTTTCTGTCATTGAGATATGGTCAGGTCTTTCCATAAATTCGTGCCTACTTTCTGTTAATAGCGTTTCCTAATATTTTTCCCACTTTTTATTTTGAATCAGGTTTATATTTTCCTCATCTTTTCTTTCCTTTCTAGTACTTTTTATAAATTTCCAAACTTGTGTCACTTTGGTTCCTCCTAAGCATCGGTCCATCTCTTCGCATTTCTCTTCCCACATTTCGTTTTTTTCTTTTAGCGACTTCCTTCTTTGCTTCCCTGTTGAGTCTGCTGTAAATTCTACGGTCTTCTGAGTCTTTCGTGGATAGCCATGTTTGATAAGCTTTTTTTGTCTTTAATTAATTTTCCTACTTCTTCGTTCCACCACTCAGGATTTTTTCTTTTGTCAGCTTCTTCGTACTCCAATGCCTCTTTGGCCGCCCGATGAATGCAATTTTTTATATCTTGATATTCTTTTTCGGCTGTTTCTCTTCGAGTTAAGTGAGTTAGTTTTAAGGCTAGTCTAAGTTTGTAGAGGAATTGTACTGATTCTTGTTTTAAGCTATCAATATTATATCTTATCTTTGTGAAAGCTGCTACCTTGTCCTGTTCAATTTTGTTCTTGTTTACTTTCCTGTAGTGTATGGTTATTTTTGCGACCACCATATAGTGGTCAGATCCGCATTCGGCACCACGATACACCCTTACACATCCACGATACGTCATTTGTTAGGAGCCTTTTGTTTTCTGGTTGAATGAGATAGTCGATTATAGGTTTTATCTTTTTCTTTGGTTGTTCTCAGGTAAATTTATGTATATCTTTGTGCTGATAAAATCCATTCATTATTTTAAGCTGTAATGTTTCACAAAGATCAATGAGTCGCTCTCCGTTGTTGTTTATTTTGTCTTCACCATATCTTCCTACCATATTGTCATGTAATTTTTTGTCTACCCGAGCATTGAAATCTCCTACTAGGCATATTTCTTTGAATCGGTTAACATGGGTCAACACGTCAAGCAATTTGTCATAGAATTCATCCTTAACTTTTGTATCAGAATCGTCACTAGGAGCATATACTCATATTATAACTATCGTCTCCCCATGTTTCTCAAGATCCATCATAATGATCTGCTCGTCTATCTCTTCCCAACTCTTGATATTGTTTTTGAGTTTTGTATGCACGGCTCTAGACACACTTCTTTTTGCTCTTAATGATTTTTCAACTCCACTGTATAAATGAATATAGGCGTTCTTGATTTCATTTCCCTTTCCTTTCTTTTTTGTTTCTGTAAGAACGCATATGTCTATTTGTTGTCGTTCTAATTCTTGAAAAACTTCAGTTTGCTTGGTTCTTAGATCTTGTACATTTCATGTGGCCAATCCCATAGTCCTTTTTCGTAGCAGTCGTCGTATTTTGTTTCCGTCCTTATTCCGAGGCTCTTGAAATTTTTAGCAAATAACTTTTTTTCTATAAGAAGGGGTGCTGGCCCATCGTTCAAACCACCAGACTTGGAGGACCAGGATTTGTGAAGAGTATGTAGTAGGAGTAAATGTAGTGACCCGTCTGCCCTCGGAAACCTAATGGCGATTCAAGGTCGGAAAAAAACAAGAGTTAAAAAAAAGAGAGAGATTTTATCTATTGTTCTTTTTGTCAGAAACAGTGTTTTTGCACAATATGTAAGGTCCGGTAAAACGCACTGGTTAAAAACCTTTTTTTTTAACAAACTGGGATAATAGACTTGAAAATGTTATTCAATTTTCCGACCATAAGCTCCAGTATAAATATACATTTGAAAACTCCAGGGGGCACAAATCTATAATTGATTTTATAGTCACTAATAGAAAAATCCAACCAAAGCAGATTCTAGATATCCGAACTTTAAACTCAGCAGACGCAGGGAGTAAACACAAACCAGTACCAGTAAAACTAAGAATGGAAATAACATCAAAACATTTTCTACAGGAAATCACTAAGGAAAAATTCAATGTAAAATAACAGTGGAACGACTCTACCAAAGAAATGTATCAAAGGAGGCTAGCACAGTAGATAGAGCTAAAACAAATAGACAACATCGAAGATATAAACGTGACAAAGGGGGGACCGGCCCTGGCAAGGCACGGTTAAGTTGTATTGATATCGTACTTCTAGTTTTTAATAAAAACAAGTGGTTTTATTAAACAGTTTTTTAAAATTAAAGTGTTTATCTACTAGATACTACTACGTAAGTCATCTATACGTAATTATTATTTTATTATTGTGAAAAGAAAAAGTCAAATAATAAATATAAACTACCATACAATCATTTTGTGAGGTTAGCTGCTATAAGTAGCTTATAGTAGCATGCGACTGGTTTTTCACTTACCAGAGTCGGAGTAAGGCCTTCGCCACCGCACCTCAAAATGACTTCACACAATGTAAACACACCTTCCGATCTAACCAGTCCAGTAAATCAACGTTCGAATATCACAAACAGTTATGCTTCAGCCGCTTCACATTCTTTTCCGAGTAAGAACCAAGCAATTGTATTTAGTTGTATCGATAATGCTAAACTGCAGGATTATCTCATTCCTTTGGGCACAATCATCAACCCAAAAAATATTATTTTTTCATCTAGATTATCTCATAATAGAATCTGCATGTATTTGGCAAACAAGACCGTAGTAGATAACTTCATGACACAATATGGCTCTATAGAAGTACTCGGCGAAGTAGTAACAGCAAGAAGACTTGTCTCTCCAGCAGAAAGACTAGTCTTGTCTGGAGTCTGCCCGTCAATTCCTCATCAAGTATTAGTTGAAGAATTAGAGAATATCGGTTTAAAGCTTATTTCTCCAATAACATTTCTGAAAATTAGCTCGACTCTTCCCGAATATAGTCACATATTGAGCTTTCGGAGGCAAGTTTATATAAGCCCTATAACATCACCAATTCCAGATTCTATTCTAATAAATTTCGACCAAACACCTTACCGCATATTTTTGTCACAAGGTACACTCACCTGCTTTATTTGCAAAAATACAGGGCACATATCATCCCAATGCAAAAACAGTTCGGTAACGGAATCAACTCATATTGAGTCAAACAATGAAGTACCAAATCAAACAGCTTCAACAAGTATACTACACAAGGTACCAAACACCCAGCAGTCATCAAGTTATCCATCATCAAATCCAAGCATATCACCTACACCTACAAATCTCCATGACAAAGAAATTACTAACGCTCCTACTCATAACAACACTTTCAATCAACCTCATTCAGTAGCAATACCGTTTTCACAAACTTCGGAAGCAATATCCTCCAATCTATCAGCTCCTTTTTCATTAGATACAACTGCAGAAAATTCTAATAAAACTGATACAACAAGACAATTTTCTGAAACAACCATTTCAACCAATCTTACAAATAAAATTTCAAGCTCGAGTTCTGTCACTACCAAGGAGTTTGCTCCAGTACTTCCAAATGTAATAAAGCCACAGCATCTAAATGAAAACTCTAATAACAATTCCGAAAACACAAGTTCTTCCATAAAACGCAGTATTGGTGAGATCGTCACGCCTCCTTCAGACTCAGTAATTTCATCAGAAAATCTGTTTGCAAAACCCAAACCCTCTAAACCAAAAAAAACCGCGCTCATATAAAGTCCCATCTACACGGGAAACTCTTGAAAATTTCATTGATAATCATACCCCACCATTCGTTTTAAATTACCACCAATTGTCCTTACTGATTGATAATGTCCAAGGCTCCTCCGACACTATTAGCGTCGTCAAAGAATTTACAACTGATATCTGTGGTTTACTCCATCTTTTACAAAGCAGCTATCAATATGCAAATGATAGATCTACAAAAAGCAAGTTTACAAAACTTCAAAAGAAACTATACAACCATTTAGAAAAAGAGATTTCTGACTTAGATAGCGACTCTTCTGTAGACAATTGTTCAGTATCATCTAACTCCGAATCTGTTAACAACATTCAACTCGATACTTCAATGGAACATTGATGGATTTTTTCATCGTCTCCCTATGCTACAGCTTCTTTTATCTAAATATTCTTCAGATATTATTATTTCTTATGAACATGGAAGAAGCGTCCAATTTTTACGGGTTCCCTCAAACGTCGGAATAACAAGAAATGAAGAAGCTGACAGGACTGCACGAGAGGCAATTTTAAGTGATTTGTCACAGCCGATAGACAAGTGTGTTTTTAGTGACTTAGAAGCTTATTTTAAAAATAAAGTGTGGTGTTTGTGGCAAAATGAGTGGTCTCAAACTAATTCCAATCTAAATAAAATCAAAAATAATGTGTCTCAGTGGTTTCCATCGTCGCTCAATAGACGAGAACAAATTGCGGTTGAGCGTTTACGCCTAGGACATACCAGATTAACGTACTCCTACCTTTTTACAAAGAAAAATCCACCTATATGTGATCAGTGTAACGTCCGATTAACAGTCGAACATTTTTTAACAATTTGTAGTAAATATGACCAAGAAAGACAGCGCTACAGGATCCCAAACGTTCTACTAAAGGCTCTAGGTCAAAACTGTTCCTGTAACAATATAGTGAATAATCTTAGATCCATAAACATTTTGTACAATCTGTAGGTGTTTAACTTTGTTTTTTATATTTTGTTCCGTCGCTAATAACCTTTTGGTGGATGCGACATCTTTTTCTAATAAAAAAAAAAAAAAAAACGTGACAAAGAACAAGAACGTAATATGTCTGGTTCTTCTGATATTTTTGAACGAAGTCTTTCAAAACAGGCCTTCCATATATTCTTCCCATGTTCGTAATTTTGGTTTGTTGTCTGCTACAAACAACAATACGCCATGGTTCAGAAAAGAAATAAAAGAGAAATGTAAAGAAATATTTTTTGTTGGATTTTCTATATTTTTTTGCTTTTCTTTTTAATTCAAATATACCCTTATTTTTCATTGAATATGAGTATACTATTCATACTATTGTTAGGAAAAACATACTACGTTCTGCATATTTTTCTTAGGAATTAAAATTTGTATATTTACATAATCTGAAAACAAATTCCTACCATCACTACACAAAAAAGCCTACTAAGTGACAAATTTCCAAAGACGACTACAATACGGTTTCATTCAAAAAAGTGCTTATATTTACAATAAAATTTTATATCGCTACTATTAATTCCACAATTTTTACAATAAAAGTCATAATTTTTCATAATTTTATTATACCTTTCACCTTTTCAACCTTCGACATTCAAACCGCCCCTTACTTTATATTTTAAAATTCACGCTGGCCAAAAATTCGTCGCAAAACTGGCCCACACACAAAAATCTTTTGATTTCGATTCTTTGACAACGTCCAGCGTGGATAATTTATATCGTTTTCATTCACTCTCATTTTATATGAAACCACTGAAACCACTTCATTGATACATTCATTCGTTGCTGAAAACACGGTTCTTTCAGTCTTTTGAATCTACGTGGGAGGTACTGATCGCTTTTGAGTAATTTATGTCATTGGATTGTGTGAAATGTGTAATGGACTGGCCAGCATTGAAAAATTTCGGAGCGAATATTGATTTACGCTGAAATGTCAATAGTAAATTGACTTGTACGCATTTCAGGGACAAAAAATAGCTTTTCCCATAAGGAAAAAGTTAATAATTGACGCAATAATTTGCACTCAAAAATCATTAGCAGTGATTAATTTATTGAAGTTAACAATAAAATCATTAAATATACTTCTTCGGGAAAATTTTTTGAAGTGAATAATTTTTATCGCTCGGTATGGTGTTTTTGCACAGGACCAAAATAATATTTAGCATAGCGTGACATGAATAATATCAAGAAGCGTGCAGAAACCTTGTGGCATTCAGTAATATAGGAACATAGAAAGGTTTAAATTAAAAAAAACTTAAAAATATTCAGTTCATTACTATTTAAATGGGAATAAGCCACAATTAAAGGTTAGAGTACGTTTATTGACCGTTTCAATTTCTACTTCGGAAATCGTTCTCAAAATACAAACCTACATGTTTGTATTTATGTATTAACACTTAAATATTAAGTTATTCTATTGTAACATAGCTCTGAAGGTAGCTTTGTAAGCAGAAAGCTCTCAGCATTAAATATTTGACACACTTTTTAAGTACTTTTCTTTTCAATGCATTCATTAAACACATATGTAGTAAAAAAATAGATTTGACCTATGAAGGGTTAAGCAAAGCTTCCAATCGACACTTCGTTTAATACCGTAACAATTAAAACCAAATAACAAATTTTAATTGAAATTAATCACAGACCGCTATCACTGTCATAATTATTTTAAAGAATAATCTTTGGATGCGAATAAATTCCATCTAACTTCGTCACTTCTTTCCGCCTAATTTGGGTATCAAGGGAAAAGCCTCTGCCAAAGCATAATCAGACCGTTTCGTTTATCCAAAAGCTAACCGCTTTTCTTATGTTGAATTTTTCGGCGGTTTCTTAAAGGAGTTACAATAAAAATATTTTACAACTTTTTAAGGAGGTATGGCAGAAAACTGGTTAATTACAAAGTCTAAAACTCTCGTTGAATAATGCATGAGGGGTTTTAAACGTGAGAGACTGTGTTCTGGGGAGACTCGACTAAATAACTGAATTATAAAATTTGACCAGAGTAAAATTTAGTGAATAAATGGCATATAAGAAAATGAAATACAATGGATTATGAAAATGCATTCAACGACTTCGCACAAGAGAATAGTGCTATTGAAAAAAACCACAATAATGTGTAAATTATGTCTGTCGATACCTGGCTGTTCAATAAATTTTGCGTTTCGATAAGAGAGGGCGTTGCTAATAGACTAAATTTTTTTTGTTATGTTGGTACACTCTTCTTATGGACGTATGTGAAATTTCGTTTCAATCTGTTTGTTCATTTTTTGTTTACAAGCTATTTCGTATCAACGTGTCATAGTACTTATGGTACTTTTTTATAATGGTAAAAATCAATTATCGTTCAGTGAATGAAGTTTCATTTTTAAAAGGTTTAAAGCAAGGGAAAAAATTTTGAAAGTGTATAAGGACTCTTCGCCTTTAATTAGTTCAATAGAAAGATTGCTGAATTCAAACGTGGTCTTACAAACCTTAAGGACAATTCACGTCAAGGACGTCCAAAAACAGCAACAACACCAGAAATCGTAGAAAAAATCTACGATATTGTTTTGGAAAATCGTCAAGTGACTGAAAGCAATTTAGTAGAATTACCAGTTATCTAATTGGGTAGTAAGTATTCGTTCTGTGCAGCTGACGGGAGAGGAGTTACGGCACGTTTAAAGCGCTCATATCTGCCAAATTTATCATCACCGTAAGGTTTTTATAACTTATAATTATACATTATATAATCCGTTCACAAATTGTTGAGAGCTCGAAATGTGCCTCAACGTCATAAAACAGTCGTAAAATTTTTATCATCATGGGCGTTCCTGAGGTGTTTATTCATTAAAATTAATGCGTTTTACATTTATTTTCCTTTTTAAAATGTTTATCAATATTAATAATGTTTTAATACTAATATATTTAGCAAAAAACAATTTAAACTTTCACGGCTAATGTTGGTTAATATATTATATTATTAAAAATAATAATTTAACCATTAAAAATTTTGTAAATAAGAATACCTTATCTCTTTGGATATTTCAATACTAATCTTCGCGTTTAATCACTTTACTAGAAAACCTGGAATTCATATCCGAAGGTACTATTCGTTTCAAGATAATTAGGATGGAATTCCCCAGATTTTTAATAATATAATGGGTATAAAGATGCCGGCTTTGACCACGTGCCTCGACTGTTCAGTTTATATTCGAAACTTAACTTGAAAGGGTAAAGTTATTATGAACGAAAACAATTTTTTTATTTAGTATGGTTTTGATCGCATGTACTTTACGGCTCATCGGTGTTTCCGCGTCTACGGCAGTAATTAGCTTTCTTTTGCGAATTATATGCAGTGCGTGAGTGATTTTTTATGCCATATACCTACGAATATATACGTACCTTTCGCTCGTGCTCGTTTTGTTGGATTGTTTGTTATGGCTTCATCATCAACATAATCAAGTTTTACACCGGTACTGTTGGGACAGTCAGTAAGTCTGTCTATTCACCAAGAGAGAAGACTATTATCCTGAATATTCACGATGCTATGGTTTCT
>OU898278.1:12619236-12637888 GCA_918026665.1 Diabrotica balteata
CAGAATTGACAGTGAATATTGCTATTTTCTTTGCTTCGCTTTTCTATCAAAAGTCTTCATTTTTGTTACTTGCTTTTTAGATGCGTAGTTTTCTTTATATTCCTTGCTCTTTCTATCGTATCCATTAATAATTCTTCCTTCGAAAAGGATCTTTCATAATATTTTCTAGTTCGATTCTTTTCTAAATTTTCTTTCTTGTTGGTTTAAAGTGAAGAAATTGGTTGTATTCGAGTCCTGCAGTTATTTCTCTCTTGCCTCTTTTTGATATTTGTGAAAATCCAATTCTTTGTGTTGCTAAATGTTTTGGATGGATCCTCATTTATTTGGCTATAAGTTTTTGAATTAGATGAGGATAGATATTTTCCCATATATTCTATTTGTAACAATTCTTTGTAGCTCATTAATATTTTAGTTTACATAAATTATATATTAACATTCACCTGGTTTCCAAATTTTTCAGTCGTTTTGTTATAGTCAAGACGATTTTCTGCCATGTGTCTTTCTTTAGGTATAAAATAAGACCAAGATGTTTAAGAAATGTGGAAATATAGATTTATCTACGGTAGTTCTTAGAGAAAAGATTTCCATGCCAATTGGAATTGCTCCGTCTGGTATGCAAAAAATGGCTCATCCAATGGGCGAAATTGCTGTTGTTAAAGGTAAATGGTTTTATATAAATATTATATTAATTTTCCTGTACATTTTATGACTTTAATATATATTAGCAGTTACCCAGTGTAAGTACCTTGTAAGAATAACAGACCTGTGGTGTAAAAACTCAAGATAAAGTATCATAGGGAGACTTTTATTATAATAGGCAATGCAAAATAAATGTCTTCGAAAACCATTTCTTTAAATTAAAAAAAAATTAAGTTATTGTTTTTAGCAAATATTTTATTTTTAACATAACTTTACTTTTTTAACTTTAGCTGCTGAAGAAATGGGTGTAGTTTATACTCTTAGCACCATGTCAACATACAGCATTGAAGAAGTTGCTCAAGCTGCTCCAAAGGCTGTGAAATGGTATCAAGTATATATTTTATTAAGGACAGGTAAATTTCTATTAGCACTACCAGTATAAATTATTAATTTTATTATATAAGCAAAACAAACGAAACGAATAATAGTATAATGGAATTAAGAAGGAAGAAATAGAAGGGCGAAGAACAAACATCAAAATAGTTGCAAGACTGTGGTGAGATATTACCTAAGATATTAAAGATTCATAAAAAACCTTAAAAGAATAAATAATTAAATTACGTAAATTGTCTACCCATGTTTATTAGTACAATTAGAATCTAGAGGACGTATTGTATAACATGTTATTTTAACACATCCCTGAAGCAAAGTGCAACCTTGCAGGCTAAGCATTTTCAATAGTATCTATAGTGTATTTTTATGTATGAGAGAGTAATAAAACAATAAATTATGTATGCAAATCCTTAAACTGTTGATAGGTGACTCAATGAAAAAACAGATATTTGTCAAAAAGTTTACAGAAGTATATAGGAAAACAATTTAAATTGAGTATGACCACCAGGTATAAAGGTTGGAGCACAATAGAATACATTAGTTGTGAGGGTTACTAATCCCTAAATAAGGTTGCCAGTGTCGGAGTGATGGAGGTTAACAGGTACTAATGAATTTGCAAGAAATGTAAGATGTTTATTTTATTGGTTATATATAACAATAAAAGTTTAATAAGTACCTACCTATTTGCAAAATAAAGTTTAATTCTTTAGATAAAATAAAACGTTTTATTTTATCTGAAATTAGTGCATTCCACGAAGTAAGGGTTTCAACAATCAAACATTTAATTCTTTAATTCCAGGAATCTACGACAGTAATTGACTAGATAATTACCTTCTAAACTTATTCCACAGAAAATGTGATAGTGGGTTTTTTCCATTTTGTAGGAAGGTCCAAGTGGCGTATTCAAAATTCTTAACAGTTCACTAAAAGTAGGTACTTCAGTTGCAAGGTGCAGGTTTATTGTGTATACTAGTGTTATGGAAAATTTGGATGTGCCGTGTAACGCCGAAAAATTGGTCCTTTAACAGTTAATGAAAAAACATTAATATTTAATTGTTTTAAATATTTACAGACAAACGTTTATGTGAAAGTGTTGATGAGACCGTTGAGTTAGTTAGCAGTACACTTGGTGTTGGGAAATCTACGATTTACAGAGTTATTAAAGAAGAGAAATGTGGTAGTTTTCAAATGCCACGTAATGCTCCAGGGAAACCAAACTTTCAAATAGAATATCATTTTAAAGAAGGACTTCGACGGAAAGTGCATGAATTCTTCTTTAGACAAGAATTTCCAACATTGGATAAAGTTCTTGTCTCAGTTCGAGATGATAAGGATTACCCAGAAATGAGTCGAAGTACGTTATGGAAACTTTTAAAAGAAATAGGCTTCCGCTGGAAAAAGAATCCCATAAAGTCTATTTTATTAGAAAGAAGCGATATTGTCATATGGAGAAGACATTTCTAAGAACCATAAAGGAAATGAGAAACCAAAAAAGAAAAATATTTTATCTTTATGAAACATGGATCAACGAGGGTCATACACCAAATAAATTTTGGCAGGATGAAACTGTTACAAGTCAAATGCACGCTTTTGTAAAATAACTTATCTACTGGTTTAAACCCACCATCAGGAAAGGTACGCAGGCTGATAATAGTACACATTGGCAGTTCAGACGGTTTTGTTGGAAGGTGGTTTATTAACTTTTGAATCAACTCGTACCGGTGACTACCATGAAGACATGAACGCTGATGTCTTTCAAGAATGGTTCGAACAAATGATAGATCTTCTTTCTAAGAACTGTGTAATAGTAATGGATAATGCAAGTTATCACTCCAGACTTATAGAAGGACTGCCCACAACCAAGTGGTTAAAAAAAGACTTGCAGAATTGGCTGAGTTCAAAAAATATTACGTACCATCCCGGATCTATAAGAAAGGAACTTTATTCGTGTGTGTGCCCTTCATAAAGAAAAATTTAAAAAATACGAAATTGATGAAATTGCCAAAAATCATGGAATGACAGTACTTAGATCCCCACCATATCATTGTGAATTAAAACCGATTGACTGGTATGGGAACAGATAAAGAGTGAAGTTTCAAGAAAAAATACCACTTTTAAAATTCATGATGTTAAACAGTTGTTTTTGGAGGCCGTAAATAATGTAAAACCTGAACACTGGGAAAAGGCAGTAAAATCACACTATTAAATAAGAGGAAAAAATATGGAAGCTGGACAATATTACTGATAAAATGATCGAGCAAGTTATGATAAATCTTGGTTCTGAAAGTTCATCTTCTGAATCTGATTTGGATTTGTAAACAAGTAGCTGTAAGTTTTATATTAATATTTTTTATTCATCTATTTAACATACCTTAGACGGTTTTAAAAACTCTTTTTCTCTTTTGTAATTTTTTAAAAATTAAAAAAAAATGTGAATTTTTTAAAACCCCTTTTTAATGTAGGCCAGTCAGTTCTAATATAGTGTGTGATAAATGAGGTCACTTTTGTTTACATACACATAACACTTTATAACACTGAAATAATTCATTTATTTTTTACACAATTATTCAAAGTAATTTTTCAATTAATCTTGAGCACGCCCATGGAGTGGTCGGAGATACCAGTTAAAAATTATGCTAATTACTCTCTCGTTCATAAATAATAAACTATAGCCTAGTGAACGAGGCAATTAGTCATAGGTGTGTCAAATTTTACTGCTTTTTCTCGTCATTGATAGTGCCACTGCTAAGGTAGAGAGTTGTGTTCTCATGACTGGGATATGATAGATTGTGTTATTAATAAAGGCTAATCATCTGCGATTATCGTTCACTCTATTTAAAATCTGATTAAGGTAGGTACTATGTAATCAGATTAACTCCCAGAAATCTAATCAAAATGTCGTGCCAGATACACAGTTTTAGGTTTAGTTGGGACAAAATTATGATAGAAAATTAATATAATGAATGACAATTTCTTTTACTGTAAACAAAACCACTAAGTTATAAAAAGAATTTATATTCCTTTTCTTTATTTTTCTAGAGATTTAACCAGAAATTTAATTTTGAGAGCGGAGAGAGCTGGTTTTTTAAGCAATAGTATTAACTGTGGACACACCGTTATTTGGTTTGCGTATACCTGATTTGAAGAACAAGTTTACATTACCATCACATCTTAAGTAAGTATAGTATGAACTCACAAATTTGAGTCAAAAGGTAAAAGAAAAAGGCTTAAGTTACAATGAGTTTTATTATTACTTGGATCTCTACAATTTCAGCCCATCGGTGACATAAAGATGTTAGAAGACCCTTCTATATTCCTGGGATCTAGAGTCTTTACTATTCTAAATTGATCATTTGCAAATACCATGGACATATAAACATAGATGGACACAGCAATAAGATACCTTTAACACACAATGTTTTGAAGCTTCGATAGAATGTGATGCTTCCGCGATGAGCATAAGCGTGCTTGAATTTTTACTCGCGGGTAATTATTCAGATTTTAAAAATTGGAAGTAGTAATAATGTATAAAAACACGTTCAAAGAACTTAAAAAAAAAGAGAGTTTAACTATTAACAAATCACGTCTTTATAGAAAAATTAAAATACAATTTTATTTGCTTTAAAATTAATACAATTAAATATAGTTGAATTCAAGCTAATTTATTAATAGTATCAAAATAATGCTACATAAAAATTTTTTATGTTTTCTCCTTAATTTGCTACTCAAATAGTTCGATCGTCAATATTATTTAGAAACCTACATAGAAAAATAAATGAGTTTTATTCATTTCACTAATTTATTTGTATCCATGAGAAATATTAAATTTAAAAAGGTACTAAACAGATCTTTTTTAATCAGATGATGTCTACTTACAATTTATAAATGTCTACAATTTTAATGAACTCATATCTTATTCAATACATTAATGAACATGAATAAACCCAATGGTACACCTATTAAAATGTAAACAAACACGCTTCCTCATTTCCTCATTAATGTGACCTATTCAAATAATTTAGACTTCACAATTTTATGTAATAACTGAGTCCATCTGTGTTTATACGTCCATGGCAAATACGAATTTACTGCCATCATTACCATATAACTCAATAAGTTCCTGGCCTAACTAATTTATTTATCAACATAGTCTCTTTACGTGATTATAAAACTGATTAAAACGCGCTACTCCAATAATTTGAAGCTTTTTTGTAGAAAGATTGGTCTGTAATTTCAAAACACGTCCCAGTTTTCCCCAATCACTTTTTCTTTTGATCCCAATCTTTTGAATATTATTTAGAGCAGTTCTACAAACAAACAGTAGTTTTCTGAGGGTTGTAAATCTGAAGAAAGGAAAAAGTTAAGAAAATTCATGTATTTTTGTTATATTTGGTGCTATTTCTTTTGTCTTAGCTTTTACTTTGTGTGCAAACAAAGCACAAGCGTTGAGTGTGTACGCTTTATTGTTGTAATCATTAATCATTTTTGCGCAAATGTGGCACTTGGAACACAACTTTTTTATTGAGAAATGTTCATGCAAAATGCTGATATACCGCCTTCTAATATCTTCAACTTCTCTGTTCTCCGACACAGCTTTAACTTTAACAATTTTTGGACATTTTACGAACTTTTTTCACCGAATTTAGGCAACCGGAGCATTTAATTTCATTTGTGTCTATGTGATCACGCAGTACAAGTACTATCTGTTAACCCTTGTTTTCGACGAGGCAGAGTCAGAACAACAATTATACAGCTGAATCTACATTTGAGCAGTATTTTTTAATATCAGGAAACAATAATATCAACAAATGAGATTCACACTTTTTTTTTTGATTTGAGAATTGCAACAGTAACGTCCTTAATATACTGTTAGGTACTTGTAAACAATGACACTCTCCTTCTTCCCATACTCCTTCCTCCTCTTATCTTTCCCTGCATTATCAGCCTTAGCAGTTCATATCACTGTGGCCCACGTTACGTGTCCCAGATATTGCTAGGTTAGGACGTTAGGTTAGCTTAGGTTAGGTTAGGTTAACTTTCTTATTTTTATTGTGTTTATTATTTCGCATTCTTTGCCCATTTCTTGCAATACTTCCGTGTTAGTTTTCTTCTGTGACCATGCTATTCTAAGCATCCTCTTGTAACACCACATTTCAAAGGACTGTAACTTATTTATGTGTTCTTGCTTCAATGTCCAGCTTTCAAGTCCATATTGCAGTATCGAAAACACGTAGCATCTCAGTGCTCTTACTCTCAGTTCTAATCTAACATCTTTGTTGCAGAGAATTGTTTTCATTTTTACAAACGCACTTTTTGCTATTTCTATCCTAGCTCTTATTTCTGTTGTTTGATCATTATTGTTTGAAATCCAGGTTCTTAGGTATTTGTATTTATCAACCCTTTCTATCGGTACATTTCCCAAATGTATGTTTGTTGGTATATTTGTTTTCTTTGTTATTATCATGTATTTGGTCAACATTTTGGTAACCCATGTGTGGCAGGCGGTTAAGTGTCAATTTGCCACAGGGCTCCCCTCCAGTGAGGAACCTGCTGGTTTCGAATGGCTCTGTTGACCTGTGTTGCTCAGCAGACGGTTGGCATATACATGTTCTTCCTGTAGCTGTTGGGCCGCTGAAATGTATTCTGGTTTGAGTTGATCCACGGATATTCGTTGAGGAATATTGTCTATTGTGATAAACTTGTCACTACGTTCCAAAACTCTAAAAGGGCCGGTATGTGGTGATGCTTCACTTTATCGGTCCGAATAAAAACATGATTCATGGTCTGCAGATCTGGGTGGACAAAGGCAGTGCGGGCTGAGTGATTGTTTGTTGGTACAGGTCGCAATGCTCCCATGGTCTCATATAGTCGTTGGACAAAACTATGTTTAGTCGGGTGCAATAGCACTATGGACAAGCAGCTGTCGAAGGAGGCATACTGAGGTACCATACTAGGAGGCTATAGACGAAATTTCCTGCTTAAAAGTATTTCGAAGACTAAGCATTACCAAAGGGAGTGCTGCAACCACAATACTGTATCAGCGGCGACAAGAGCAGCTTTGAGTATTCGGTGAAATCGTTCAAGACTGTGGATGGTAGGCAGTGGTCTTAATAGGATTTGCTCCTAGCATTGTGTTGACCTGGCGAAACAACTGACTCTTAAATTGTCTATCTCTGTCTGTAGTTATGGTCGCTGGCACACCAACCAGAATTACTATCCTTCAAGAAGCTTCTGTGCGACTACTTCAGTTGTAATCTCAGTCATTCCTAGAGATTTCACAGGTGTAACAGTGTGACGTCCAATTTTGTCACGCTGACATTGAATGCACTCCGGCAATCATGTGTAACGTAGCATCCTGTCCTGGGTGGAACTGCGTGTGTAACTTCAGGAAACATCTCTTTGGAATACAGCTGCCACATAAACTCGTACACGACCATCTTGGACTGAACAAAAAAAAATGGGACGTTGGCTGGCTACAAATGTCCACGTTACTGGTTGGCCTAGATCAAGGTTTAGGGTAAGCTGTTTCTGTCCATACGTTTGGATGCAAGATCTGGTGGCAAAATATAGGCATACAGTGCGGGGCTGAGTCGCAATACGTGGAAGCCATGGACGTATAAACATAGATGGACATAGCAATAAGATACCTTTAACACACAATGTTTTGAAGCTTCGATAGAATGTGATGCTTCCGCAATGAGCATAAGCGTGCTTGAATTTTTACTCGCGGGTAATTATTCAGATTTTAAAAATTGGAAGTAGTAATAATGTATGAAAACACGTTCAAAGAATTTAAAATAACGAGAGTTTAACTATTAACAAATCACGTCTTTATAGAAAAATTAAAATACAATTTTATTTGCTTTAAAATTAATACAATTAAATATAGTTGAATTCAAGCTAATTTATTAATAGTATCAAAATAATGCTACAATAAAATTTTTTTATGTTTTCTCCTTAATTTGCTATCCAAATAGTTCGATCGTCAATTATTTGGAAACCTACATAGAAAAATAAATGAGTTTTATTCATTTCACTAATTTATTTGTATCCATGAGAAATATTAAATTAAAAACGTACTAAACAGATCTTTTTTAATCAGATGATGTCTACTTACAATTTATAAATGTCTACAATTTTAATGAACTCATATCTTATTCAATACATTAATGAACATGAATAAAACCCAATGGTACGCCTATTAAAATGTAAACAAACACGCTTCCTCATTTCCTCATCTTAAATAATGTAAATTGTATGTACTTACAAATGAAATGAGAGATCGGATTGATCGGGTTGTAAATATTTCGTTTATTTTATTTTACTTTTCACAAATATCACTCAATTTACAGCCAAAATATCGAAAAATAACTTTTTTCCTCATTTACTCTAAAACGTAAACAAACATGGAACAGCATTTGAAGTTTGACGTAGATCCATAAGATAGAGAAATGTAAACAACCGTTGCCATTTATAAATAGTTTTCAGTGCTTCTACATATAAAATAATTGATTGATATCTATTATACGCTATTATTAAATGATAATGCACACTAGGTATGTGCACACTTGATATTTTGATTACAATTAAATATATTAATATAACCAATAAATTATTATTTTGGTTTGATAGCACCTGTAGAGTATAAAATACGGAGTAATATTTTCAGCGACTCGCGAATAAGAAATTTTAAAAAAAAACGTGACAACAGTTGAAGGTGCTCAGAATGTGACCTATTCAAATAATTTTGACTTCACAATTTTATGTAAATAAATGAGTCCATCTGTGTTTATACACATCATGTATAAACACATAATTTACTGCCATCATTACCAATAACTCAATAAGTTCCTGGCCTAACTAATTTATTTATCAACATAGTCTCTTTACGTGATTATAAACTGATTAAAACGCGCTACTCCAATAATTTGAAGTATTTTTGTAGAAAGATTGCCCTGTAATTTTAAAACACGTCCCAGTTTTCCCCAATCACTTTTTCTTTTGATCCCAATCTTTTGAATATTATTTAGAGTAGTTCTACAAACAAACAGTAGTTTGCTGAGGGTTGTAAATATGAAGAAAAGGAAAAAGTTAAGAAAATTCATGTATTTTTGTTATATTTGGTGCTATTTCTTTTGTCTTAGCTTTTACTTTGTGTGCAAACAAAGCACAAGCGTTGAGTGTGTACGCTTTATTGTTGTAATCATAATCATTTTTGCGCAAATGTGGCACTTGGAACACAACTTTTTTATTGAGAAATGTTCATGCAAAATGCTGATATACCGCCTTCTAATATCTTCAACTTCTCTGTTCTCCGACACAGCTTTAACTTTAACAATTTTTGGACATTTTACGAACTTTTTTCGCCGAATTTAGGCAACCGGAGCATTTAATTTCATTTGTGTCTATGTGATCACGCAGTACAAGTACTATCTGTTAACCCTTGTTTGCGACGAGGCAGAGTCAGAACAACAATTATACAGCTGGATCTACATTTGAGCAGTAATTTTTAATATCAGGAAACAATAATATCAACAAATGAGATTCACACTTTTTATTTGATTTGAGAATTGCAACAGTAACGTCATTAATATACTGTTAGGTACTTGTAAACAATGACACTCTCCTTCTTCCTATACTCCTTCCTCCTCTTATCTTTCCCTGTATTATCAGCCTTAGCAGTTCATATCGCTATCCCCATATTACGTGTCCCAGATATTGTAACTTTTTTATTTTTATTGTGTTTAGTGTTAGTTTTCTTCTGTGTCCATGCTATTCTAAGCATTCTCCTGTAACACCACATTTCAAAGGACTGTAACTTATTTATGTGTTCTTGCTTCAATGTCCAGCTTTCAAGTCCATATTGCAGTATCGAAAACACGTAGCATCTCAGTGCTCTTACGCTCAGTTCTAATCTAACATCTTTGTTGCAGAGAATTGTTTTCATTTTTACAAACGCACTTTTTGCTATTTCTTTCCTAGCTCTTATTTCTGTTGTTTGATCATTATTGTCTGAAATCGTATGTGTGGCAGGCGGTTAAGTGTCAATTTGCCACAGGCTCCCCTCCAGTGGAACCTGCTGGTTTCGAATGGCTCTGTTGGACCTGTGTTGCTTAGCAGACGGTTGGCATATACATGTTCTTCCTGTACTATTGGGCCGCTGAAATGTATGCTGGTTTGAGTTGATCCATGGATATTCTTTTTCTTCTTCAGTGCCTTATCCGGTCCGGATGTTGGCGATCATCAAGGCTATCATGTTTTGTTGACTGCTCTGCGAAACAGCTCCGCTGAGGTCATCCCAAACCATTGTCGGAGATTTTTCAACCACGAGATACGACGGCGTCCCGGTCCTCTTCTGCCAAATATTGACATGGATATTCGTTGAGGAATATTTTGTCTATTGGGCTCAAAACTCTAAAAGGGCCGGTATGTGGTGATGCTTCACGTTATCGGTCCGAATAAAAAACATGATTCGTGGTCTGCAGATCTGGGTGGACAAAGGCAGTGCGGGCTAAGTGGTTGTTTGTTGGTACAGGTCGTAATGCTCCCATGGTCTCACATAGTCGTTGGACAAATCTATGTTAGTCGGGTGCAATAGCACTATGGACAAGCAGCTGTCCAAGGAGGCATACTGAGGTACCATACTAGAAGGCTATACACGAAATTTCCTGCTTAAAAGTATTTCGAAGACTAAGCATGACCAAAGGGAGTGCTGCAACCCACAATACTGTATCAGCGGCGACAAGAGCATTGAGTATTCGGTGAAATCGTTCAATACTACCGTTTGACTGTGGATGGTAGGCAGTGGTCTTAATAGGATTTACTCCTAGCATTGTGTTGACCTGGCGAAACAACTGACTCTCAAATTATCTATCTCTGTCTGTAGTTATGATCGCTGGCACACCAAACCGGAATTACCATCCCTCAATAAGCTTCTGTGCGACTACTTCAGTTGTAATCTCAGTCATTCCTAGAGATTTCACAGGTGTAACAGTGTGACGTCCAATTTTGGCACGCTGACATTGGATGCACTCTCGTGACCGTTGCTTGACTTGGCGATGCATGTTATGCCACACAAATCGTTCAGCAATAATGTATAACGTAGCATCCTGTCCTGGGTGGAACTGCGTGTGTAACTTCGGGAAACATCTCTTTGGAATACATCTGCCACATAAACTCGTACACGACCATCTTGGACTGAACAAAAAAAAAAATGGGACGTTGGCTGGCTACAAATGTCCATCTTACTGGTTGGCCTAGACCAAGGTTTAATGTAAGCTGTTTCTGTCCATACGTTTGGATGCAAGATCCGGTGGCAAAATATAGGCATACAGTGCGGGGCTGAGTCGCAATACGTGGAAGCACACTTGGGTCTGCCCCTGTATCGATAAGAAACTGAAGTTGGAGTGTCACCTTTTTATTAAATAAAAAGGTGACGTGGTATGTGATTGACCGATTACTGCGCGCCATTACTGCGCCCTTTGGTTGTTTTTTGTAAACTTGCAGGTTGGTCTACATTTAAGAAAATAATAATAGTTCCTTTCTTCGAATTAGATCCTATTCTGGCAGGGATCAGCTAACTGCCTTCTCTTCTTTTGTTTTCTTGCCAGCCGGTCTTTCGGCACCGACGCGCGACGTTCACTCGCTTCTACAGCACAGTCAACCCATGTGTGGCAGGCAGTTAAGTGTTAATTTGCCACAATATAATTGCGCTTATAATTTGACAGATGACATTTGACATTTGAAAGTTGATGCTTTCTAAATATGGATTTATGATGGATTGCGTTATCTATATGCAATGTCTTTAATATTAAAGACCTGCTAAAAGATATAGGAAAATATAGAAGAAAAAGAATGAACTAAATTAAGCATTTATAACATTTTGGCCATAGTATTACTTCTTTACTTCTTCTAGGATTTTCTTCGTAAATTTTTGGGTGTTATTCCTCACAAAAACTGAACTAGTTTCTTCTCAAATACATTCTCAAATTTGTAACATGTTATGATTATTTTTCAACACATAGTTTTTAGATTGGCGAATTTCGAAGGAACAGTTTCCGAGATGGGCCAGGACCCCACAAAAGGATCAGGTCTTAACAACTACGTTACTGATTTATTCGATCCGTCTATTTAACTGGGAAGACATTAAGTGGTTGAAAAGTATTACAAATCTTCCATAGTTCTCAAAGGAATATTGACTGCAGAGGATGCGTTACTCGCTGTCGAGGCTGGGGTAGCTGCCATTCAAGTTTCTAACCATGGATCTAGGCAGTTGGATGGAACACCTGCTGCGGTATAAAATATATTTTCTTTTTTATATTTTTAGATCTATTAATACAGACATAAACAAAATCTAATTGTAATGTACATAAATGTACAAATGTTTTAATAACTCTATTATGTTGTTTAGAAAATAATTGAAATTTTAGTAGTCGTATAATATTATTGAACCTATTAAAAATTTTGCAAAAAATATGAAATTCTTTTAATGACAGATTTGGAACATATAATCTGATCACCCAGATCTTCGATTTATGTGTCACTTATATAACTTTATCATAATTTGTTTGATCTACTAATATTGTTGTGGAACGGTCTCAGGTCCGGTTTTCTTCTTCTCATGTTATATTTTATACAATTTTATACAAATCGAACTGTATGAATTCTAAGTTAAATCGAAATATTAGAGACAAGTAACCAACATCTGTATATTTTATATTTATTTATATTATCATTTTAGATTGACGCTCTTTGTGAGGTAGTAAAGGCGGTAGGTGAAAAAATAGAAGTTTACATCGACGGCGGAGTGACAGATGGCGTTGATGTTCTCAAAGCAGTTGCTCTTGGTGCCAAGATGGCTCTTGTAGGACGATCTGCTTTATGGGGACTGGTTCATAGTGGACAACAAGGAGTCGAGAGAGTTCTCAATATTCTTAAAAACGAACTTAGGACCGGTTTAGGAATATCAGGTAAGGATTTGATGAACGTTATAATTTAATAAAGATACAAAATATGCCTTCTATTGGGCTATCACTATAAATAGTGATAGCCCAATGTTATATAGCACTGTAACTGCTAACTTTTTTTTTAATATATCAATATTTCAATAAATATAATAAACATATTTCAATAAATGAAATAACACAAAAATTAACGAATGACATAACATCAACTGCAAAAAAGATCTGTGATAAAAATAAAAATCCCAGAAAAACGAAACTGAAACAAACAACACTTAATTTAATGAAGAAAGAAGAAGAACATCGAAAGAATTACCAGAGTATAAAGCTATCAACAATAAAGTTAAGAAGAGCATAAGGTCAGACTTGCGGGCTTATAAAACAAAACAAATATTGCAAACCATCGAAAACAATAGAAACATGAGAGTATTGAAATCAAATTTAACTAAAGGAAAATCAAAGATAACTAAAATCAAAAATCAACAGGGGAATACGGTGACCGAAAAAAACTCAAATAATCAAGGAAATACAAACGTTCTATAAGAATCTTTATACATCTACTATACAGAACCCAGAAACAGAACAATTCTAAACGTCGGCTCGGAAACCCTCCCTAAAATAACCTCTTCGGAAATTAGACATGCCTTACAGCAAATGAAAAAAAAAAAACTCCTGGCGAGGATCGTATAACGTCTGAAATGTTAAAAATGGGCGGCAACATCGTTGTAGAAGTTGTGGAAGTCTTACTGAATAAGTGTCTAACAGAAAAAAGAATACTCAGCCTATGGGAAAACGCCGAAATGATACTTTTACACAAAAAAGGAGACACTACTAATATTGAAAACTACAGACCTATAAGTTTGTTGTCACACTTATACAAATTGTTAACAAGAATAATAACCAACCGCATAACACAAAAACTTGATTTATATCAACCGGTTGAACAGGCGGGATTTAAAAAGGCTTTGGTACTAATGATCACTTACAAACCATCAGAACACTAGTAGAAAAAACCACAGAATATAATGTACCTTTACATATGCAATTTATCGACTTTCACAAGGCTCTCGATAGTATGAGACTTGGTCCTTTTTGTCAGCCCTGAAGGATGCTCGAATAGACTCACGGTACACTACACTCATTAAAAACATTTATGAACAGGCCACATTCCACATCAAAACCAATGAAGACGAAAAAACTGAAAAAATGCGCCTTGATAAAGGTATTAGACAAGGTGATACTATTTCACCAAAGCTTTTTACCTTAGCATTGGGAAAATGTATTCAAACAGCTTGACTGGGAGGAAAAAGGTCTAAAAATTGATGGTGTACGTTTGAGTCATTTGAGTTTGCGGATGACATAGTATTATTTAGTACAGATATCAAGGAACTGGAGCAAATGTTGAAGGAATTAAACCAGCAGTCAAATAAAATAGGTCTCAAAATGAACCTTCAGAAAACCAAAATAATGAGTAATTTACAAACTAATCTTGTTATTGACAACGTCAGTCTTGAAAATGTAGACCACTATATATATCTTGGACATACCATTAAAATCGGCAAAGAAAATCAAATAGCCGAAATAAAAAGACGCATACAACTGTCTTGGGGAGCTTTTGCCAAATTAAGCTTTATTTTGAAGAATAAAGATATACCAATGTGTCTAAAGCGTAGAGTTTATGACAAATGTATCTTGCCTGTAACTACATATGGACTGGAGACCATGGCCTTCACAAAGAAAACCTTAGAGCAGCTCAGTACAACCCAAAGAGCAATGGAGAGGGCCATGCTAGGGATTAGTTTGAGAGACCGGATTCGAAATAACGTCATTCGTGAAAGAACAAAAATTACTGATGTCTCAGAACGTATTGCAAGGCTCAAGTGGCAATGGGTCGGACACGTTGCCCGAGATAATCCCGAAAAATGGACACAAAGATTAACAAACTGGAGACCAAGAGAGAACAGGCGAGGAGTAGGCAGACCGCAGAAGAGGTGGACAGACGATATCAAACAAGTCGCGGGCAAGCAGTGGACGAGAATTGCCAAAAGTAGAAATCGATGGAAGCAAATGGAAGAGGCCTATGTCCAGCAGTGGACGAACACAGGCTGAAGAAAAAGAAGAAGAAGAAGAAGAACTGCTAACTTCTATTGATAGATATTGAAGAAGGTATTAATTAGCTGCAGTGAAAGATCCAATGATATAATACTTCGAGTTTCAAAAAATCTGTAAATATTTACTGTACCTTGTACATACTCTTTATTATATTTCTCTCTCTCTAAAATAATTAATTCTAAAAATAATATTTTTTATTTGCAGGTTATTCAAAAGTAGATCAAATTGACAGAAGCTTGGTGGTACATGAAAGTTATTATGCAAAGCTTTAAGATGACCAAAGTACTCGTAAATTAAAAAACACATATTTACTTAAAAGTTATACCTACATGAAAATATATTTTTTTGGCATTAATAAACGTGTTTTATTTGTGTGTGCTTTGAAGAGTAAATTGGACCAATCATTAGGTAATTGTCCGCTAGTATAACTGGTATTGAAAGATAAAGCCTGCCTAACCCCCAGGTCTTCTTTACTCTTCCTCTCCTACTCCTCCCAGGAACCTGCAAATCAGCAATTCATCGTATTGTGTGATTGACGTCTCGACTATAAACATGACCAAACCATCTTAACTTATGTTCTCCCATCTTGGCATCAATTGGTGCCAGCCCTAGACTTCTCCTAATATATTCATTCTTAATGTTATCCTTATTTGTCACTCCACTCATCCATCTAAGCATTCTCATTTCCGCCACATGAATTTGTTGTTCTTTTCTTTTAACTGCCCAACATTATTTTCCGTACATCAGCTGGTCTTATGGCTGTTTTATAGAATTTTCACTTTAGCTTCATTGGAGCTTTTCTGTCATAGAGCACACTACTCGTTTCCTTCTACTTAATTCATCCTAGTATACATCTCCATCTATTCTCCCAGTACTCTGTATTACCGATTCTAGTTACTAAAAACTGTTACTTTTCGCAATCATTTTACCATCCAAAGATATTTTATTTGTAATATCTAGTATTTCGGGATCCTTGATCAACGCTCTTTGCGGATAATATAGTCTTATTGGAAGAGAGCAAAGAAATGTTGGTGGATTGGAAAGGAGCTATTGAAGGGGAGAAGTTAAGGTAAGCAGGTAGAAAATAAATGGAGTAAATGTAGTTAGATGGAACAGAAATGGTTGGGGATATCGAATTGCTAGGGGAAAAACTAGAACAAGTGGGAGAATTTAAAATTTATGGCTCCTACATAACAAAAAATGGAATACTAGATCGAGAAATTGTCTACAGGATATAGGCTAGTTGTTTTAACTGGAAGTAAATGAGCGTGGTACTCTATGATTGAAAAATAGCTGAAAGAAAAAGATATATAGAGTGTCCTGAGGGTTGCGTTGGTCTTGTCGTACCAAAAGGGTATTATCTTGGATAAAAGCATCAAAATACCACTTCGGACGCTCTGTATATTTGATCCCGTCTTGAAAAAGACAAGATCTATTTATTATTAACAGCTAGGTTAAAATAAAACTCGTATTTGCAGTAGAAAAAGAGACTCGACCACAGAGTCTAAGAAAACAAGAGTAGAGCCCTAGAGCGAAGTGCTCTAGTAGGAGAGTCCGTGAAGGACCGACTTCGACTGACTTGAGATCCGAAATATCCCATATTTAAAGACATTTTACCTTTTATATGAAATTTTCTGACCTCTCGTGCAATAGAAAAAATGAATAAAATTCAAGAAGGCGGGCGATGCGTGCCAAGGTGCGCGTTAGTTGGTCACTAAACGCACCAGGGCGACAGTCTAAGGCAGTGAAATGTGGTCTGTAAAGAGGAAAATAGCAAATTAGTTGTCTATGTGGTCATATTTGTTTCATCGCTTAAATAACAGTTAACTGATCTACGATCTTTTTTCTTTACTACGTATATAAAATAATCATCAGAATTATAACGACGTGATTGGAAAACAAACTGGTCTTTAAAGTAGTATTTTTGTCCCACCACTTTATTCCGAAGTTAAACGGACAGTCAGCTGAGTAGACAGCAGCATTCAAAGCAAATAACAAATATTTTATTAGCTCATCCATGAAAGAAATAAGAAAAGTCACGCATCCATTTTTCACATAATGCATCATGTCACACCAAGTCGATCGCAACTATGACAGCAGTGCATAAACTGCACTTCGAATTTCTTCCGCATCGAACGATCTGGCTCGCAGCGACTATTGAATGTTTCGGGAAAAGATATTTGAATAAACTGATGATGTTATTGCGGAAACTAGGCGGATAATAAGGCCAAAGACAAATCGCTTTATAAAAAAGGTATCGAATTCTTAAAGAAGCGCTGTAATCAGTGAAGTGTTGCCAATAGCAGGAAAATAATATGCGCAAATAGAACTTAAAAAACAGCAGAAAACAGTAAAATAGTAATTTCAAACATCAAATCTTTTGTCTGACACAACATTTATAGAATTTATAAATAGTTATACACCTATTGTTTAGATTTAGGTACCGCAAATTTCTTTTATATCGAACTTTTGGGAATTGTAAAGTAAATAAAGCCAAAATTAAAAAGATTTAATCAAAATTATTCATTATATTACAATAGAAATATTACTCATTATGATATTCAGTTTCACACTCTTCAACGTTTTCGTAATCATTTTTTTTATTAAAATCGTACATTGATTTATTTGATTTTTTTCATATACGAGTACACCTCAGTTGCAATAAAGTCAAAACATTTAATGATATCACAGAATACTCCACCCAATGGCAGTTAAACTACTTAGTACACTAAGAAAAGTAATGAGGACGTCGTTCAAAACTATAGTAAAATTATAGTTGCACTGAGAAACGAAGTAATCATCAAAACTAATGTTTTTTAAGTAGATATGTTTTGTATAGATTGTATTTTTTTCTACAAAAAAGGACAAATATATAAAACTAAAATATAAATGTTCAGATAACTTTTGTAACGCGTTTGAATTTCAAATTTAATTTGTTTACCTGCTACGATCTCTCGGTATTGAAAAGAGACTTACCTATTTCCTCACCAGATTTAGATGGGCACCCAAGAACAACACAACAAAATCCTCCTTTTCGTATAGTCATCACAATGCGTTTATTACAAAATTATATGTAGAACAGTATTATTCTTTTTTTACTATTAAACAACACACACGAAACAACATTTCTCAATATGTAAACAAATAACAAACTTCTGTTTTTTTAGGTTGAAAAATAAACTATTTAGAACATGGCGGATTGTCATAGAAATTTGGATTGCGAAAAAGCCCTTCATTTCGCTTCTGGTTTGGTGATATATTCTGTGATGATACCAATTGTAAAAAGGCCCGTGACCACGCATACAAAAACTATCTTTATTGCTTTTTCTAAAAGGTTATTGTATTTGATAAAAATATTAATATAAATGTAAGTTTGACATGTTGGTTGTGACCTATGGCGATTAGGAATTAATTATTTTTTACGCAGTTCAAAATTTGGATACGTCACCAAAAAAAAAAACAGTAGAAAGACAAACTAAAACAGAAAACATGAATGCCATGGCGAAAACAGTTAATCTACTATCAAAGCAGTAGGGTTGGCAACGGCA
>OU898278.1:13304888-13328383 GCA_918026665.1 Diabrotica balteata
GGACAACCTAACGATCGAGGACAGAGATTGTATGAATTTTGTAAAGAAAACGATATGATCATTGGAAACACCTGGTGTAAACTACCCAAACGACGATTATACACTTGGAAAGCCCAATTTAATGATAATAATAACCCTGAGTCTCCAAAAAATCAAATAGGCTATATACTTGTAAATGAGTGTTTCCGAAATGCCATTAAAAAGTCACTACATTTCCTGGCGCAGATATTGGATCTGATCATCAACCACTTGTAGCAGATATTAAACTAAGGTTAAAGCGAATTCAGCGACAAAAACCAAAAACCAATGTACTTAACTTTGACGATATAAACATAAAACATAACATTAAGAAAGAATTTAACAATAGATTAAAAAACATCGGAGAACAACTATAAGATCAAGAGGAAATATGGAGTGAATTTAAAAACCAAATTAACGAAATCTCCACAAACAATGATTATAGAAAAAACTTAATCAAAAATAATAAATGGATGACAGACGACATTATCATAAAATCTAATGAAACAGATTATAGACACCTGCAGAGAAGAATAAAAAGGAGATCAAATTAGCCAAAGCAAAATGGATGAGAAAGGTGCGATGAAATGGAGGATGTAATATCTAAACACAACTTATTTAATGTGCATAAAAAAACTAAAAAAAATTAGGAACATATTTCAAAAATGAGTTCCCTTTGTACTCGTTGGCAATAATAACAAAATTATTGTACAGGGTTACGCAATTGAACTGTTACCTTTTTTTAAACGACCATATTTTTTTGTGTGAAATTATTTTTTATTGATTGAAATGACAAAAATGTGTGAAAACAATCAAAATTTCAGAATCCACTCACTTTAGCTCGATGTGGCCACCTTTTGCCTTAACTATGACTTCAAACGATTAAAAAACGAGCTGCATGCTGCACGAATGTGATCTTCCGGTATTTTGGCCCATTCACGTATAATCGCTTTCTTCAGCGCATCCATACTGGCATATTTTTTAGTCTTCGCCTTGCTTTCCAAAATGGACCAGATGGAATAGTCCATCGGATTTGCGTCTGGTGAATTCAAAAGCCATTGTGTGGATGAAATGAAGTGTGAAACATAATTTTTTAACCATTCTTGGTTCACACTAGCTTTATGAGACGGTGCGAGTCTTGTTGGAACGTCCATGGTCTACAACTGAAATGTTTGGGTGCAAACGGCTTTAAAGCAGCTTTTAAAACATTTTTCCGATAATAAGTTGCATTGACTTTGACACCAGATTCAATAAAAACAATTTAAGAGCGTCCATCGGCGGTTACAGTTGCCCATACCCAGGGCCGTTCCTGGCGGGTATGCAATGAATGCCCCGCACGCAGGCGCTAAATTTTAGGGGCGCCAAATATTTGGTTACCATTAAAAAAATATTCTCACTTCTAAAACAAAAATGTCAGTGTTCAGTATTTCCCCGGTAAGTGCTAAAGCAATCACTTCATCCGTTTACTATTCCCTATTATAATACCAAAATTACTAATTAAATTACCACCCTACAATTTTATTAGTGTCAGCATACGACGCGCCGCACGATGCACGATGCAATGCGTTTATTGTAAATTGTAAGTTTAAGGCGGCAAATAAACTGCTAGAAGTAAGTAAAATAAGTTAACTTATTTATTTAAATAAAATAAAAATAAATAAGTAACTCTAACTGGAGGCACCTTTCTGTTAATATTTCTCGTCATGAAAATAGCATGGAACGTATGAAAAGCGCTCAAAAATGGCACGAGTTAAAATTGCGTTTGAGTAAAGAATGTACTATTGATAAAAAGCAATAAAAATATTATGAAATTGAAAAACAGCGATGGCGTGAAATCATTAAAAGAATGATTTGTATTGTGCAGTATTTAGCTGGCCAAAATTTAGCTTTTAGGGGTGACAGTATGAATCTTTATGAGACTAATCATGGCAATTTTTTGAAATTAGTTGAAATGATTGCTAAATTCGATCCAATTATGATGGAACACCTGAGCAATATTCGAAGGTCTAAAGGGTTGTGCCAAAATATGCCTCATTACCTGAGCAATTACTTCCAAAATGAATTAATTCATTTATTATCAAAGAAATATTTAGAAAGAAATTCTGAGTTGCTTTAGAACAGCAAGATATTACTCAATTATTTTGGATGAATCTCCAGATACTAGCCATGTTGAGCAGCTGACGGTCATAATTCGGTTCGTTTATTGTTCTGGTCTAGGTCAGGGTTACGACAATGAGGCAAATATGTTTGGCAAGCATGTGGGCCTTCAGGTTCAAATTCTAAAAATTAATCCCAGAGCAATGTTTTTGCCTTGTTCAGCTCACACTTTTAGTTTAAGTGTCAATGATGCAGCTAAAATTTCATATCAGACTGTAGGTTTTTTTTTAATTATTCAGGTTGTTCAATTTTTTTTCTACTTCACCCTACAGATGGCACATTTTAAAAAGGAATGTATCAAAGTTAACTTTAAAATCAGTAAGTGAAACACGATGGGAAAGCAGAGTCAAAGCCATTCGTCCTCTTAGGTTTCAATTCCTCGAAATTTGTAAAAGTTTACAAGATTTGGTGGAAGATAATTCAAGAGATATGAACACGAAACATTCAGCAAGGTAACTATTAGACAAAACTAAAACGTTCAAATTCATTTTTTCTATTATAATTTGGCATGATGAATTAACAAAAATTAATATTGTAAGTAAAATGGTCCAGAATCCAAATACAACTTTAAATGAATGCCATACAGAAATAAAAAATCTTATTATTTATTTCACTGAAAAGAGGTCAGACAAACATTTCGAGATTTTCATGAATGAGGCTGTAGCAGAAGCAGAAAAAAGTGATGCAGAACAAACATTTCCATTATTAAGGCAAAGAAAGACGAAGCTTTAATTTTCGTATGAAGGTACAGATAAAACAGTATTCGATCCAAAACAAAAATTTAAGATCAGTTTTTATTTTCAAATTTTGGACATAACAATTCAATCCCTACAAAGACGCTTTGGGGGAATAGATAAGTGCCACGATTTATTTGGAATTTTGGGTAATTTTCAAAATCTAGATTCTGATGTGATTAAAAGATCATGTATAAATTTGGATTTAGCTTTACAAATTCAACATGAAGGAAACGTATGCAAAGATATTGATGGTCTTGATTTGCATAATGAAATTCTGTCATACAAAGTTCTTAACCCAATCACAGACTCTGGCAAAATTTCGGATTCGCCCATAGATATTTTAAATTATATAACAAAGAAAAATTTACAATCCTTGTTTCCAAATCTATTTATAGCCTTGAGAATATTCCTGACCCTTCCAATTTCGGTGGCATCTGGCGAAAGGAATTTTTCAAGCTCATAAAAAATTATTTAAGAATGTCAATGTGCCAAGAAAGACTATCAGATTTGGCAGTCATTTCAATTGAAAATAAAATTTGTGAAGCCATTGATCACAATGAAATGATTAATGAGCTTGCATCTGTGAAAGCACGACGTGGCATATTCTGTATTATTTAATAGTTTTTTTTTGCATTGAGAGTATCTCCTTTCTGTTATTGTTTTATTTTATATTCCAGAATGCCTTACTAATTTGCGAATTGAGTGTTTTCTTTCTTACTATTAACTTACATAATAATATTGTTTTAAAATGACCTTTTTTCTTTATTTAATTTTGAAAATAAAACCTTTTTTCAAACATGGTTCGTTTTATTTTTCTTTTTACATTCATATCATATTTTCAATCATATCACAAGAACATGTTAGGATATAGGTATCTTAAAAACATAATATGGGGGCGCACAAAAAATCCTGCACGCAGGCGCTCACTACCCTAGGAACGGGCCTGCCCATACCATTACTTGAAATGGGAAATTACTTCGGGTGGCCGTTCGTAAGTCCAAACTTTCGTAGGTGCGTTCGGTCAAGTAAACACTCATTTTAAGAGTTTATGTACTGCTTAATAGGGAAATTTTTCGCATCAGCGAACACTATGTTCGGAAATTCGCCACGTTCGTACAGGCTAACAACTCCTTTGCTCTTTCAAGCCGAACTTTTTTTTGCTTTGGTGTAAGATTGTGTGCTTTTTGGAACTTGTGAGACTTGACCTTGAGCTCCTTTTTCAATATTCGTTGCATGCTTCGCTAGGATATTTTCAGTTCTTTGGCCATTTGATTATAACTACGACGTGGATTTCGCTCAAGTCGAGCCTTCACTTTCCGAACCATTTTAGGTGATGTTCCTGTTTTTTTTTTTTTTCGTCTACCACCATAGCGTTTAGCAATTCTACCAGTATCATTATAACAAGTTATGGTCCGATACACAAACATTTTATTTACTTTGAGGTGTTTGAGCTGACGAACAATAGCTGGTTGCGATTTTCCAGCCAAATATTAGGCAATCACACTATTACGTTTAAATTCCATTGCGAATAACTTTTGTTGTATGTATAAAACTTAAATGCAAATGCTTTTGACGACTTATAAACATACTGAAGTGTTATCAGGCCAACTTTGACGTAGCTGTCATTATCTATTTGCCAGATATATCAATGTGAAGTTGGTAACAGTTCAATTGCATAACCCTGTAAATGAGCACGAAATAAGAAAAAATGGCAGCTGTATATATCAGAGTTGTTTGAAGATGGCAGGAATAATATTGCTCAATTCTACCAAAACTATAATGACGGTCCAGAAATTATGAAATGCGAGATAGAACGCGCTATAAGTAAGGCTAAAATTAGAAAAGCTTGTGGTCCAGATGATACACCAACTGAGTTTCTGAAACTAATAGAGGATGATAACTTAACAAGTAGTAGTAAGACTTTTTAATTCAATATATAACACTGGAGTGATTCCCACAGATTGGCTTAAATCCATCTTTGTCGCAATAACTAAAAAATACAATGCGAGAAAATGCTCAGAATATAGATTAATAAGACTAATGAGCCACACTCTTAAAATTTTCCTAATAATACTTCACAACAGAATTAGACGCAAATGCGAAGAAGATGTCGAAGATACCCAATTTTGTTTTAGAAATGCTATGAGAACCAGGGAGCCACTTTTTGTGCTTAACATCCTATTACAAAATTGACATGACCAAAGGAAAGATGCATTTGCATGTTTCGTGAACTTCGAAAAGGCATTCAGTATAGCATGTAAAATTAATGCAAATACTGAAAAAGATTGTAATAGATGACAAGGATATTCGTGTCATTAAAAATTTGTACTTTAATCAAACTGCTATTGTAAAAATTGGAGATAACTACACCGATAAAATCTCCATACAACGAGGAGTTAGACAAGGTTTCATTTTGTCGCCAACATTATTCAATGTTTACTCGGACCAGTTATTTAAAAAGGCACTTGAGAGACAACCATATTATGGAATAAAAATCAACAGGAAACTATTTATTGTGATTAGATGTACATACGATACAGTAATTTTTTCAGATAATATTAGAATTTCTTAGAGATAATATTGGAGTTCTCCAAATTCTGCTTGATCGTATTAACGAGGTAGGGGAGGAAATAGGTATTAAAATAAACTCAAACAAAATCAAATTTTTAGTGTTTAATAGTGACCCACATCCCGATGCAAAGTTTCAATTAAATGGAGAACAAGTTAAGAAAGTTCACAAAATGACATATTTGGGAACTGTGGTAACGGACTAACTAGATCCAGACATAGAAATAAAACGTATATTAGCAATGACCAATACTACTTTTATGAAAATGATCATTTCTTTGCAATAATCATCTCAGTTTAGAACTAAGACAAAGAATGGTTAATTGCTATGTGGGTTCATAGACGAATGCTGAAGATACCTTGGACAGCAAGGAAAACTAATGAAGAAGTACTAAGGAGCATCAATAAAGATAGAGAACTGCTAAAGACTGTTAAACATCGAAGAATGTCTTATCTGGGATATATAGTAAGGGTAAATCGATATAAAATAATACAACTGATCCTTAAAGGCAAAATAGAGGGCCGTAGAGGTGTAGGAAGAAAACAAGTTTCTTGGTTAAAAAACATTCGTGAATGGACTCAGATATCAAATGCAGGACAATTATTCCATATTGCAGAAAATCGAGAAACCTTCGCAATGGTGATCACCAACGTCGGATAATTTTCATATGGCACGCGAAGAAGAAGAATATAATAGCTTCGGTCTAATTACTGGAGTATATCCTCTATAGGTACAGTTGTGTCGAATAAAAATCTAACTTAATTTGTGTATTATTACATATTGTAAATATATGAAATTAAACCAAACAAAACGAGTTCATTATATAAATCCTCTCTACTATCTCTAGTTCAACAGCATTTTCATTCAAGTCACAAACAACAAAAAAATATCTGACAAATTTATATTTATAGTCATTGTTATAGTGTGAGCATTACCGGGATTTCGATGGCATTCAGACCACACACATATCACGTGTAGTATCTTCTCAAATTATTTCGCAATATTTTACTTAGGGTCTTTTGTCAGTTATCAGTTTTGGGATTTACTACAATGCGGCTAGACTCTTGAATGGATCTCTCTTTATTGTAAAGATGAGATATTTGTTTGTGTGGGGAATTATTTAATAGAGGAGCCCGTGATTCAAGTTGTTTGTTCGTGTAAATATAACGTTAGAAATTAAAAGTTGTAGAATTATTGTAATTCTGGGGATACACGAGTATCTAATGCCGTTAATTATCTCATTATTTGACACTAAAGTTAAGTGTAGCTGCGACTTAGCGTGACAATTTGTTATTGTCATTATTAGTCACGTATGGGATCGAAATGAATTTACTAGAAGTTGATTGGTGATGAGTTGCAGGCACAGAAAAGGCTTCATGTTCCTGCATAACCAACTGTAAGATTTTGGATCTAAGTGACAGCTTTCTATATACTGATAGGAATTAAATATATGGGATAAGACTTAGTAGAAAGCACGTGCCATCATCCTGCTTATACCGGAAATACTGCTTAAAATGTTACAATATTTCTTTTTCAATATAAATAAGTCCTTGAATAGCGCCATCTTTTACAATTTTTGATTTTTTTGTGGAGGATTAATTTCTGTTTCCGATTCCTTTTAGTCATGTCATTGGAGAAGGATGGAGTAATTAAAGTTTTGCTCTGTTGGCTTATTTTGATTTCCTAACTGGGAAAGATCGTTAACCATGATTGGACTTAATGTTACCTCATTTTCTGTCTCATCATAGGTAAAAGCTTCTTGTACAGCATTTTCAGTGTTCTCTCTTGTTTTTCTGGGTGTAAACTAAACTTTTAAAAAGACCATATGTTGGAAATAGTGCCACTTTGATTGAGGTTCGTCATCAGCACCATCTCCACTCTTTTTTTGGTTAGGTTTAGAAAATTCCTTTTTAAAGGTGTCATGCAATCCACGCCATTTTTGACGTACAGCATCATCTAAAAAAATTATGAGTTTTTATTTTTTACCTACTACATGATTTTGTTTTAGCTATCTTTCAACTGGCGCTTCTTTTAGATCGTTGGCCTTTTCATTCCGAATATCACATACATTCGAAATGTGATGTATGAAACCTGTGAGGCAATATGGAATAGTTTTCACGAAAACCATAATAATATGTCTTTTTTAATAGAATTATTGTTTTTGTCGACTACTGAACATTTTATAGAAAATGGAAATTTCCTAATTGTGTAGGAACCATTGACAGAAAGCATATTAGAATTAAATGTCCTGCGAAATCTGGGTCATTCTATTTCAATTATAAAAAATATTTTTCGATTGTGTTTCAAGGTTTAGTAGATGCGCAATATAAGTTTATATGTGTTAAAGTTGGAAGTTATGGAAAGCATAGTGATGGTGGTATTTTCACTAATTTATTACTGTACTACCATCTTGAACAAAATATATTCTGTTTACCTGGACCTAAGACATTGGCGAGTTCAAATATTATTGTTCCACACTTTTTCGTAGGAGATGCAGCCTATCCATTAAAGCAATATCTAATGAGACCTTTCTTTGAACAAAATTTGTCATGGGAACAAGAAAACTGTAGTTACTGCCTTTCTAGAGCAAAGCGCTTGGTCTTATGTCAAGTCTTACGAATTTAAGAGGCGTGTGTGGTTACACTAGACGATTTCATTTTATTAATGACTACAGTGTGAAGTATGGAGTATATCTCAGAATTGTATGGTTTTGAAACAACACCATTAGTGAAATATTTGTTAATAAAAAAAATAGAAGCAAATGGGTAAATAACTATTTTTTGTACAGAAATAAAAAAGGAGAGTTTGAAAGGTCTTAGTAAGATGCTCTTTAAAGTTCAGCGTTCTGTCAAGTGTAACACCTAAATATTTTGGGTGTTTATTATATTTAAGGAGTCTATCCCCAAAATGGATTTGAGGTTGATAGTTGTACTAATTGGTTGTACAAATGGAAGCAGGACACTTCTGTCTTAGTTGGATTGGGTTGCAATCTCCATTTGCGGAAATAATTCCCTAGAGCATTTAACTCATGAGGGTTATAGTAAGGTAATCTTCACATTTTTTGGCTCCTGTTTTTTTGGAAGTGCAATAAACTCAGATTTCAGCCACTCTATTGATATTTCTCCAGAGTTGTATATGTTGTTGAATATCTTTGCAATTATTGCTATTGATTCGTTCTCCATTAGTTTCAGTAGTTCTGCTTGTATATTATCAGGGCCTGCCGCTTTGTCATCATTTAACTGTGTTATTGCAGAATAAACTTTCTGCTGAAATATTCTTGGTCCATCAAATTTTTCTAGGAGGTCTCTTCTCTCGTTTCTGACTCCAAGTTTATGTGCTCCAATGTACTGTGTCTTATCTCCAGTTCCAATCTTGGCATTAAAATCGCCCATAAATATGAGAATTTCCTGTCAAAGAACTTTCTGTATGATACTGTTGATGTCCTGATAGAACTCAATTGCTTCTTCCCCTTCTTTGTCTGCAGTGGAAGCATAGACTTGAATGATTTTTATAGATTGTTGTAGATTATCTTTATTTAAATTATTTGGGTCTACTATAATTATTATTAATAAATGAGGCAGAAATAATATTAAGTATTAAAAGACGAAACTTGAGTACTTGTGACATGTGATGATGAGAGGGCAAAAATACGCATTATTACAACTTATTATGCAAGGCAAAATCCGAGCAAAGCGAAATGTGGGAAGACGAAGAATATCCTGGCTTAAGAACTTAAGGGAATGATTTGAATGCAGTAGTGCAGAACATTTTAGAGCGGCAGTCAACATAGTCCGCATAGCTATGATGATTTCCAACCTTCGATAGAAGATGGAACTTAAAGAAGATAATTATTTTGGTTTTCTGTTTATTGATCTAGAGACCGACATTCAAACTTCTTTCTTCAACTCGTTGTGAGTTCTTCTAACCCTTCTTTAGATGCAGCGATGAGGGTAGGATCATCAACGTACCGAAAGTTTTGGTGCCAGTGATGGTGGTTCTTCCTTCCCAGTTCTCTAAAGCATGTTTCATAATCCATTCGCCGTATATGTTGTTGAGCATGTGGCTCAACACCCCTGTCGCACGCCCTTGTTAATGGAAAAACACTCAGTTAATTCAAGCTACTCGTTAAACTAGTAAGTATGCTGACTCCCTATATATATATATATATATATATATATATATATATATATATATATATATATATATATATATATATATATATATAGGAGGATATATAAAGTAAGTATATGTAATATTTTATTTTAATATTAAGCGGTGAAAAAGAACTAAGAATTTCATAGATTCACTTCCAACTATTTGATAATTATTTTAGCTTTGATTTTGACTTTAGGTAGCATTATTAAAGTGATTTGAATAAGATGTCTAAAAAAATGTAGTTGTGTAAATGAAGTTACCGCTCAAAGCCCCACAGCTGCCACTGGGAAAATGGCGTTAATTGAAACAGACCGAGCCAAACCGTGAGTCAAAAATTTGACAGAACAGCAAGGTTGAAGTACCACCCTAAATAATTGGGCAGTGTATTTAAAAAGTTCAAATGAGTTTGGATGACAACCCGCTTGTAAGAGACCACCCAATGAAAAAAATTAATATTATAACAGCAATTCCTTGCATTAACCAGTCTAGAACGAACAAACAGGCGAAATTCATTCAACCTCATATGTAAATAATAAACGTCAAACATTTTGGCTGGATACAGGTGATCAACGAAAAAATAATTTCCACAGTCCAAGGTTCATCCACTTGGAACTGTAATTTGTAAAAGATTCTATGAATCAATTACATTATTTTTATTTTAATTTCTCCACTTGAGACCGATATAAGAACCCACTACTCGTCTGAGTGATCCTTATACTATATTGGATTGATGATCGTACTAAGAACAAAGTACTGTAGAACAAAGATAAAAAGATGAGTAATTTTGTACAAATTTATTTAAATATTAATGCTTATCAAGTACGTTATGCATTCAATAATATAAATGTCTAAGTCTAATCCTGACTCAAGGTTGCTGATAAATTAAACAAGATTTCTTCGTCTACTTTTATAGTGCCTCATGTATACGAACAGCATATTGTAGACTGAAATCCCGCAGGATAACCATGTAATAAACTAAAGCTCATCTAGGATTAATCTCCATAAAGCGAAACTTTTCATTACGTTCCATATTTACGTTCATCCAATTTAAATATAATTACAAAAGCAAAAGTTGCAAACAGAATGGAACAAAAGTGATCGATCTGCTACCATCAATCGCGTTTTGTTTGGTTTTGTAGTTTTTCATTTTGTGGTGCATGTAGATTATTACAACTGGCAAATAATTCTTTTCATCTCTCATTTACGTATATTTTAATGTTGCTTTTAGAATGCGCCATTTCTAGTTTATCTGGGACGCGTATTGTGATTTTGTAATATAACAGGAAGTTTTATATATTTTTGGAAGATTGAGTAAAATAGGAGAGGTAAAATAAATACATAGTGGAACAGTCAAATGGAATAAATTCGATAATAAATACATGTGAGCATATTCAAAAAATGCTCAGACACATCGATTGATATTTTTAGTTGCACATTTTTTGCAATAAAAACTTGCCTAAGGTAGGTAAAGTATCAGACATAACACCAAAGTCATATAGACCGATAAGCCCATCTTCTTTTTTATTAAAAACGCTGGAAAGGCTTCTTGATAGGTAAATCAGAGACGAAGTGCTAAAAGATAATCCTCTAAGCAATCGTCAATATGCATACCAACCTGGTAAATCTACGGACTCTGCATTGGATGATCTAAATAGGCTTATCTCAAAGTCAATGAAAGACAAAGAGATAGCAATGGCCGCCTTTTTAGATATAGAAGAGGCATTTAATAATGTTACCACCAGCTCTTTGATAGGAGCTATGAGTAGATGAGGCGCACCTGCGGTAATATGCAGATGGATAAGGGCATCCCTTGTAAATAGGATCAAAGTAAAAGTAGGTGGAGGCTGTCCACAAGGAAGAGTTCTGTCCCCTTTATTTTGGGCAACCTTGGTAGATGATCTCCTCATAAATTTGTCCACAGGAGGCTTTTATTGTCTAAGATATGCTTTTTATTTTGATCGTAGGCTTTCATGGAATACTCACATTCTAAAAACTAGACAGAAAGCTACTAGGTCCCTGGGCAGATGCAGAAGAACGAGCGGTAAGAATTGGGGACTTAACTCCAAAATGACTCTATGGTTATACACAAGGGTTATTAGACCCATGATAACCTAAGGCTCGGTAACGTGGTGGACAAAGACGCAGCAAGTGGTAGCAATAAGGCTGCTAAAGGCTAGTATGACTGTGAATTACGGGCGCCATAAAAACAACTCCTACTGCATCGTTGTAAGTCCTCTTAAATCTACCATTACTTCATATCTTTATATAGGGTGAAGCCAGATCAGTGATGCACAGATTATTCCATAGTCAGCGACATAAGCGACATGCATGGTACTGACAACAGAAAGCTAATCTAGGAGCTAAAAGCCGATATTGTAATGGGGAAACCTATCGATCAAACAGCTACGAGATACAGTTTTAACAATAAATTCGCAATTAGGATACCAGGCAGGAAAAACTGGAATAAAGGTGTAACCATAAAAGCTGCTGCTATCTGGTACACGGATGGCTCAAAAACATCGGAGGGTGTTGGAGCCGGCATAGTAGGGACAAATTAAGGAATACATTTCCCGGTAAGTCTATCTAAACATGTGACAGTTTTCTAGGCGGAAACAACTGCAATCCAGCACTGCGTGGAAGAAATAGAAACGCAGGAAACAACGTTCTGTTCAGTTGCCATCTTCACAGATAGTCAGGCAACGCTTAAGGCACTCAATTCTATAGAGCTCAATTCTAAGCTAGTATGAGATTGCGTGTATTCCTAAATAAACTAGGAGTCCGTAGCAAGGTTATGGTAGCCTGGGTATCGGGGCACGAGGATCATAAGGGCAATGAAAAAGCAGATGAAATAGCCAAACAAGGCGCGTCAATGCCATTCATTGGAACGGAACCCTTCTGCGGCGTTGCAAAGTGAGTAACAAGAACAGCTACAAGGAAGTGGGTAGCTCACATATCTCTGGAATGGTGGCGGAATTCATCAGGACAAAGACAAGCGAAACAGTTCATTACAGAAGATTCGCCAAAATTTATGGCAGATCTAGTGTTGGGCACAATCGCATGATTTTAAAAATCGGATTTTGGATTATGTATCCGAAAGATCTACATAATCGGATTTTAACATTCGAATGATGATCATTCGTATTATACCGAGAGTGACCGAGACCCGTCACAAGTTCCGAGCTGGCGATAATGGTGACAAGCATGCGAATGAATATTTAAACGCGAATGACTATTTAATTTTATTGTAAAGAAAATGATTTAAAGATTTGTTAGGTTAGGCACTGTGGTTACGTTATTAGATTTTACATGCGAACAATTAAAAATCTATAAAGAGGTGGTGGGTATCAATTCCATATTCATATGTCTTTTCTGAGGTTTGTCTAAGAAGGAAAATCTAATCAATTGTTGACCTTTCTTTTCGGAGTACACATTGGTATTTGCCTATTTTTTCCTTAGTATATACTAGTAAACGTTCATAAAGTGTATAAGCCAGTACTTTGTAAGCCGTATTTAAGAGGGTAATGCCCCGATAGTTGTCACATAGTGGATCCCCTTTCTTGTGAATAGGTATTATAATACCTACATTCCAATGTAGCCAATGTAGCTTCTCTGCGTAAAAAAATTGACTCTCTACGTTCTATCTTCTTCCGAGAACATAAAAAAGTTCAAGTCTGTATATCTGCCTAATTGAGTGCACTACAATGAATTAAGTTTTTTGGAAGAACAGAGGACAGCCAGAACAGGCACCGATTCTTTAAATACACCTCCATCCTCTGAATCCAACCTAACGGCCGTCGTGAAACAAACTAGATCTGAAGTTGGATAGCTAGTTGGATAGTAAGTCGAAGCGTGAGTGGAGACGAATATCCAACTAGTAGTCCTACTAAGTGGGACCGCAAGTTGGAACGTGAATGCCCAGCTGAATTTGACTATCTGGAGCGCAGTGAAGTGTGAATTCTCTTTCTCTTAGTAGTAACGAAATTTTGTTCTACGCATGCCTACGCAGGAGAGGAGACTATGTTGCTCTTAATATGTATCTTGCTAGTATCTCCTGGGAGAACGTTTTAGGTATTTGCAGAGATATTAACGAAGCCACGGAACTGTTCTACTCCATATTGAAGTTTGGTGTCAATTGTTCAATACCACGTATAAGATTAAAAAATCCCAAATTTCCTCGTTGGATGACTAATGACCTAAAATCATTAATATTTAGGAAAAAAATTGCTCATAAGATATATAAACAAACAAATTCTTGGGACGATTATCTACTTTTCTCTTCCTTGAGAACCAAATGCAAAGAACTAAGCAGGTCTGTCATGAAATTTATATAAGTCAAACTGAATCTAGAATTAGTTCAAACGTAAAGCACTTTTGGAATTTTGTTAACAGCAAACGCAAAAATAATGGTCTACCAAACACAATGTTTTTTGGAAACACAATGCTTAATAATGGTGCGGATATCGTTAATAGCTTTGCGCAATGCTTTCAAAATATTTACAGAGCAAATGATGATGATTTAATACAGCCCCTCTTAGAGTATGAGAAAACAGTGAGTCTAAATTCCTGTAATGTATCTATTGAAATCATATTTGAAAAATTAGCCAATTTAGACATTTATAAGGGCTCTGGGCAGATGGAATTCCACCCATACTATTAAAAAAATGTAGATGTACTTTAACCCATCCCTTATATTTTCTGTTTTCTCATTCACTTGATTCAAGTATTTGTCCAAGTTTGTGGAAATCTAGTTTTATTGTTCCTATTCATAAATCAGGTGACAGGAGTAACATAGCTAACTACAGACCAATAAGCATTCTTTCTTCTATTCCTAAAATACTAGAGAGTATAATATGTGACTCTATTAAAACACGTTTATGCAATGTACTAATTGAAGAGCAACATGGTTTTCTTTCAGGTAGATCAACTTCGACAAATCTTTTACTCTTCACGCAATACATTTTTGATGCCTTGGAAAGGAGACTACAGGTGGATGCTATTTATACAGATTTCTCCAAAGCATTTGACACTGTGAATCATAAATTGTTGTGTAACAAACTTAAAACTATTGGATTTACAGGCACTCTGTATAACTGGTTATGTAGTTACCTAACTAGCAGAATACAACTTGTTAAAATTAAACACTTTCAATCTAGTGAGATCTCCGTAACATCTGGTGTTCCACAAGGAAGCCACTTAGTGCCTTTCCTTTTTAATATATTTGTTAATGACATTAAATCTCAAATTAACTCTAAATGTTTGCTATTTGCTGATGATTTAAAAATCTATAGAATTATCGAAGACGTCTCAGATTGTGAAAAACTCCAAATTGATATTAACAAAATTATGGCATGGTGCAATTGGAACCAAATGAGCATTAATGTTGGAAAATGTCACTTTATTAGTTTCTGTAGAAGAATTAACAACCTCTCTTATAATTACAAATTAGCTGAAGAACCACTGAAGGCTGTCTCAACTGTAAGAGATCTAGGTGTTCAATTAGATTCCAAACTAAATTTTTGCGCTCATTTTGATTATGTGAATAACCAGGCATTTAAAATGTTAGGCTTCATTATTAGAACCTCTAGATGTTTGCATAACATTAATTCCATCAGACTGATTTACATTTCCCTAGTTAGATCTGTTCTTGAGTATTGCTCAGTATTTAAGTCACCCACTTATGAAGTCCATATAGCCAAGCTTGAAAAAGTCCAAAATAAATTCATTAGGTACTTAAGTTTTAAATTACACAAACCTTTAAGCGACCATTCCTACTCAGAAATTAGAAATATATTAAACCTTCCTAGGCTATCTTCCAGACGGATGTATGCTGATGTTTTGTTTCTTCATAAACTACTGAATTCAAAAATTAATTGCAATGATCTACTGCCTCTAATTGACTTTAATGTTCCCTCTAGAGTTACTAGAACATCTCAAAATTTTGCAATTAAATTTCATCGCTCTAACTTTGGTAGGCATTCTCCACTGAGTAGAATCATTCTAAATGGAAATAGAATAGACTTTGATTTGTTCCTGTGCGCTTCGGAAAATTTCTGTAGAATGTGTTTAAAAAAAAATTGTAATTTTATGTGATTTATATTTGCTATGTGCCTTATATAATTTTTTTTTTCTATATAGCTGCATCGCCAATTCTTTTCATACATATTTACTATATCTTTATAATTATTGTATCATTAGACAATAAGTACTTGTAATACTTTGTGTATATATTAAATTGGGTGGTATCCCGTTAACAAATAAATAAATAAATAAATGCCACGCTCTATCGCTGTTATTAAATTGAAATTTATATGCCAGTAATATGGTTTGTCTAACTATTAGGTCTTATTACTAAGAGATTATCGATATTTAAATTATACTTAGAAAGTGACGAACGTTACATTATTTTATTTGAGAATAGTTTTACTTAATAAGTATTTTAAATACAACTGCAATAAATACAAATGTAACTACAGCTGACCCTTGAGTCACGAAATGTACATTTGTGTACATTCAAGGAGTTTCCCTTCTACGCCTCTGATTCCCACGATTAAATTTGCTGTTAGCCGCGGTACCACAGTGACAAGATATTTAGCGACCTCCACGGGGGTTCGGAACATCCCTTTATGTGAATAACCACCACAAAAATGTCCGGGCTCGCTTTACGACAATCAATACATTTATTGCGTTTGAGTAATGTAACAAATTGAATTTGGGGTGAGAATCATCACACGTAATGTTGAGAAAGTAATATTTTTGAGATAAATGAGTTTACTTATTGTACTGTCAGGGCAGAGAGACCATGCTAGGTTAAGGTTGTGAAATATGAGAAAGCTGGAAATGAAGGAAATGAAATAAAACGTATTTTAAGACGCGAGGTAATTTGGGTTGTTTTTATACTTTTAGACTCAACATCCCAAAGCGAATGTAGCAATATTAACTTTGAGAAACATTATTCGATATTATTATGTTTAGTCATTTTCGGAAAAATCTTTTTCAAAAATGGTTATTTTAAAAATTGTACGAAAAAAGTTGTTAAGCGGGTTAAGACGACAATATTTAGAAACTCCATAGCTTAGTTAGTAGTTTGAGGACTTCTTCCTTGCTGGTATGTATAGTCCAAGGAATTTTCAGCATTAACCGGTTCTATCACATCTCAAACACCTCTATTTTATTTATTGTGTCAAACTTTGGCTTCAATATTTCACAACCATCAAGAAAAATAGACGAGACATAATGTTTGAGTGTTCTTAATCTCGTTTGAATAGTTAGGTTTCTGTTGATAATTGAGGATTTTCATTTACTTAATGTTCTATGTACCGTTAAAATTATAGCATTTGCTTTTTCGTTGTATGTGATTTCATTGTTCAGCTAACTTCCCAAATATTTAAAATGTGATACTAATTAGACCACTCATTTTGTCTTCTTTATGTTTATATTTAAGTTATAATATACCTTATCTTTAACTGACTACATGTACTCTGTCAAGTAACTACTTTAAATAGTTTCAGCTTTTAGCATTTACGATGCTTTCAGCCATAATGGCCGTGTCTTCAGTGTATCTTTGTTTGTTTCTATTGTTTCTTACACTTTTGCTCCTATCATACAGCTCCTCTTGAAAAATATTTTTTAAATACATATTAAATAGCAATAGCGACAGAACGCATCCCTGTTTCACACCTCCTTCCATTAGTGTTTTATTGTATTTTGGTATATTGGTAAAATTAAACGTTTGTGCCATTGTCAATTTTATAGATGAGTTTATTTAATATTTTATGAGTGATGATGTTGAGGGTTGATGAATGGAACAAAATTCTAAGCGAGGGAAAACGAAACACCGATGGCGATGGTTTCCAAGAATTAAATAAACAAATAAAGAACGGAGTAAAGGAAGATTTAAGGATCTACAATGAAAGCAAGGTAGAAAAAGTAATAGAAAAGAACTGAGGCCTGAAATCCTTAAGACCAAACATAGGAAAGCCTATAATAATAATCTCATTAAAGGATAAATATGGAAAAGAAGTAAGAGAAAAGAACGAAATCCTAAAACTTACTTAAACATTTTACCGTGATTTATATTCCTCAAACAAGAACCAAGATAATACTGCAAAGGAAGATCTTAAGAGAACGATAACGAATGTCAACTCAGAAATACTCCCTAACATAGAATTCTTTGAAATAAAAGAAGCTATGGCACAATTAAAGAACAATAAGGCTCCGGGCCCAGATGAAATACTTGTAGAAATGCTGAAGGAGGGGAGTGAAATTATTCTCGAAGGATTGAAAAATTTTTTCAACGAATGCCTTCATAGAGGAGAAGTCCCAGATGATTGAAATGAAAGTTTGACAATACTTCTCTTCAAAAAAGGAGACACAGGAGATCTAAAGAACTATAGGCCAATCTCTCTACTATTCTAAATGTACAAACTGTTTATGAGAGTAATAACTAACAGGTTAACGTCGAAGCTTGATAGCTATCAACCGGTAGAGTAGGCAGGATTCCGAAAGGGTTACAGTACAGCGGATCATCTTCTCACAGTCAGAACGCTAATAGATAAAGCCAATGAATATCGAATATCACTTGAACTTATACATTGGCTTTGTTGATTATGAAAAAGCATTCGACTCCATAGAACTTTGGGCAATAGAGATTAGCAATAGCGGCTCCATAGAATAAAAACTGTAAGCGAATACATCTACCTGGGACAGATAATGAAAGTTAACAAAGAGAATCAAACTCACTAAGTCTAATATGGATAAAATAGTAAAAGTTCAAAGAGCGATGGAAAGATCAATGCTCGTAGTGAGACTTATAGATAAAAAACAAACAAATGGATTAGAAGCAAATCTAAAGTAAAAAACACAAGAGAACATACTGGCACATTAAAATGGAGCTTCGCAGGACACAATGCCCGACTGAAAAATAATAAAACAATGGAGACCATGGTTAGGAAAGAGAAGCAGAGAAAGACCACAAATGAGATGGGCTAATGACATAAAGAAGATCTGAGGACACAGTTGGAAGCATGTGGCGCAAAATATAAAACACTGAACTGATTTGGGGAGGCCCATATCCAAAGTTGGATTACTTAAGGCTGAAGAAGGGCAGTTCTACTTCAAACAGTGGGTGGACGTACACTATTGGGTATACCGGGTGCGAGTACTCGTGTTATTATTTTGTTTAATAGTTGTTAAGTTATATTGGGTAGATCTCTTTTTTGCTTTCTGCCTTTTGCTTTATATAGAGCTTCGCAGACATCCTAAAATCAGATAATTTAACTTTATTAGAAACTATCCACAAAAATAAAAACATCACCCTTTGGAATTTACTATAAATTCAGATCGGCCCATCGGCTCCTCAATGTTTGGATTTGTTAATCAGACAACAGTTGCTTCTTACATACAAAAAAAAATTGCAATGTTCTAGTAATGTCTACTATGCACTATGGAGATGACAATAACCCTACATCGAAAAACCCATGGACGTATAAATAATGATGTAGTCTTCTTACAGATTGTTGTAAATACTTTATGTAACTTTTTTTAAGTCTTAAAAGTATTTTTTAACACTCTAAAATGTTTCTTGGCCTTTTCAGGTGTTGAAAAATCGCTGCTATACATATCTTCAACGGTTTTATTTCTAAAACATATAATTAGGTTTTCATAGTTATAATCCATGTTTTTATAAATTAAACTCAAAACACACTTTTTATAAATATTACGTGGAAAATATGAAAAAGTATTATCACCAAGTAGTTTCAGTTTCTGATGCTGTAATGGTGCTTGAAGATGCGTTTTCTATATCTATATTTTCCCTGTTTTCTTCATTGTCATTTAAACATCTAGAATATTCAATTTATTTACATTAAAGAAATATATTAAAAGTGGTTTAAGACTGAAATAATCTCATACAAAATTTAGCCAAAACTCACCTCCTTTTTAATAGTTTAGGAGAATTCCATATGGAGAAGTCTGTCTCCATATTACATTCTTCAGTATCAATAATACTCCTAAAATAGTGTAAGTTATTTTAATATTAAAATGAAATAAGTCATCAAAATCCACATTTAGATTTATTTCTAAATTTAATTAACACATTTGATACAAACTCACCTTTTTGAAGGTCCATAAAAATCATCCATATCAATACTACTGGAAGCTGTTTCTTTATTTTCCATATCGTTTGTAAAACTGAAACATTGAATTAATATGCTATGAGTATGTATTATATTTTATTATACTCTGTATGGTAAATTACATAGTAATTCATTATAGCTACCTTAGTTGTGGTGATGCATAATAAATATTTATTGGAACAGTTCCTTTCCTCACATCAACTCGTCCACTTGGTTGTATAATTAGCTCATGATTTTTAAAGTGTTCTGAGCAGACCATAGCAGTTGTTCTTTATTTAAGCCGGTTAATTAATTTTATTATGCCTGCTTTATTAATCCAGCAGCTATTGATTCTCTACTGGGAACCTGCATATGATATTTCATTGAAATTATTATATTTATAGCAATTATAGTGAATATTAGAAAAAATAAATAAATGTATTAATAATACTACAAAATTTACTTTATTTCACAAAATTAAATTTCAATTCATGTCAAGAATTAGGTAATATTACATCCCTGTACTACGTCCATGGACGTAATTCCAATGTTTATAATACTTACGAATGAAATGACAGTTCTGTATGTAAATATGCCGTTTTCCTGCATACAACACAGTTAGGCATCATTCGGATACTTAATTATTAACTATTCTTCAATTCAAATTTAACATTTATTAACAAATTCACTAAAATGTCACAAATAAGGTAATTATCAACTCAAAGGTAAACAGTAGAACGCCATGTTCCTTTTCCTCAAATCGCTACGATTGGTTAATATTACCAATTATGCCAAGTTTTACATAAAGTTAGGAGTATCAGAATATATTTTCTTTTAATAAAATAAAAAATTAATGTTTTTTCTTTTAATTCCTTGGTTGCGAAATGAGTATATCTAAAAATAGTTTATACTAACAAGATAATACATTTTTATTTATAAATTAAAAATTAATTATACTAAAAATTGAACATTATTTCGAAGATTGACTTTGAAAAAAAATAATATGACAACGTCCAATTAGGGATTTGTGTCTATTACTGTGACGATCTCATGGCTTCATGTAAAGATGTAAATAGCCCGGTCCTTATTTATTTATACGTTCATGGAAAAACCAAATGATTTTGATATATAATCAAACAAAATTGGGCGTAGATGTGATAGATAAATTATGCGCCCAATAGAATTGTGCTCGTGCTACTCAACAATGGCCAATGGTACCTTTTTATAGCATGTTAAATGTGATTGCTTTAAACGCTTTTGTAATTTCCAATGGTAATAATCCTGGTTTTTTAATACCACGTAAAAAAATTCTACTGATGCTATTAATGTGCCTTGTGAATGCGCATCAAATAGAGCGTGCTATTTCCATCCATTTATCGAGGAGCATTAGGCTGAGGTTGCAAGAAATCTGTGGTTTTTAACCAGTACAAGGACCATCAAAGTGTGTTCCTAGGGACGATTGGTCGCTGTTATTTGTGTGATTGGAAAAAGAAGAGAAAAACGAGATACTTTTAGAATATATCACCATAGTGGAAGATATCTATGTTTACAACACGTATATATAGCATGTAGGTGAGCTACCTGTGTTGAAAATTTATATTAATAATATAGGTATATTCAGGTTTTGTAGCGTCATACAACCAATACGTTTTTTAAACTTTTGTTTAAGCTTTTTGTTAGTGAAACGTTCCCTTTTTATTGCAAAGCTTTGACGTAAAGAGAAATGCGTCCCTATAAGGGTTTTTTCTTTTCTTTAATCAAAAAAATTATTTAAAATTTGTTTGTATTTCTAATTAGTTAATCTAATTAATAAAGATACTATAATAAACAGAAAATAACAAAAATTTAAATTATTTAAGTCAGAAACTGGAAAAAGCGGACCCGGAATTCTAGACCCTGTGCGAGCACTTACGTTCTAAATTTTGAGGCGAGTAATGGAAAAATTTTTTTATTAACACCTGTGCGGTGTTTGTATACTGCTATCTTGTCACAAATAACCTATTATCAGATATTTTCTGACCTAACATAATAGCAGCAAATACTTAAATCTAAGGGCTTACCCTATGGCTTACTCTTATTTTATCTATTAACTAATGCATTACAACTAGCATGCAATAACTTCACAGCACTATACTCTGCTTTTTACACTAAACTGTTACACATTTACACTAGCTCAAATGGTTTTGTCCTTATGAGTCTTCTCTTTAGTTCAGTGTTGTCAAAACGCTGGATTGCCTCGACATTCACATGACTATGCAGCCTCTGCTCGTGACTTGCTACTGTTCTCTTGATTATTTCGATCACAGTTTCCATACCCAGGTCCTGCTGGAAGTTGCTGTTACGGATATACCAAGGAGCATCAACAATGTTTCTCAGTACTTTGTTTTGAAATCTCTTTATAATATGTAGATTACTAGCTTTGGTACAGCCCCAGAGTTGGCACCCATATACCCATACTGGCCTCAGTACTTGCTTGTAGATGGATAATTTATTATGAATTGATAATGTTGAATTTTTTCCAATCAGCCAATACAATCTCGCAAAACAGTGGTTTTTTAGTTTTTCATTCGAATTTCTTGTCAGCTTTAATGGCTTTATATTGTCGTTTTTGCGGGTCTTTTACTATTTCCTCTGGTGGCCATGTGTGATGTAATTTCTTAACAACAACTCTAATTGGTCTCTCTTGCTTATTTTCATAAGTGGGGTACGAAAGGTTACTCGTATTTAATTTGTCTATTAAAGTTCTGTAATGATCGCTATTGGCTGTATTAATTTTTAAAACTTCACTGTTTATGATTTTCATAGTGAAGGTAATACCAGCCTCAGTTAGAAGCTTGCTCAGATCAACAGCACTTTGAAAACCTTCTACTACAACCGGAGGTGGTGGTTTTAGTTTTTTGATTGGTTTTTCTATTTGTGTTTCTGCACTTGATTTTTGCGGAGAGGGAGGAGATAATGAGGTATCCATTTTACGTTTTGTTTTCCTGTTTTCGGTTCTTATCCAGCCCGTTTAATACGCTAAATCTTCTTCATCGGTGCAGTATTCAAGTTTATTTGTTTTTAATTTCTTTTGTGATTCATCATCACTTGCGGTTAGCCCTGTATGTTGTTCGGCTTTTTCCAGCTATGCTAATCTCTTTTCCATATCGGCGAATTTATGTAAATAATATAGATATATTTATTTATATATATATATATATATATATATATATATATATATATATATATATATATATACATATATATATATATATATATATATATATATATATATTTATTATATATATATATACATATATATATATATATATATATATATATATTAATAATATAGGTATAATATAGGTATATTTTACAACCAATACGTTTTTTACACTTTTGTTTTAGCTTTTTGTTAGTGAAACGTTCCCTTTTATTGCATTATAAAGCTTTAACGTAAAAAGAAATACGTCCCTATATAGGTTTTTTCTTTTCTCTGATCAAAAAAATTATATAAAATTTGTTTGTATCTTTATTTAGTTAATATAATTAATAAAGATACTACAATAAACAGAAAATAACAAAAATTTAAATTATTTAAGTCAGAAACTGGAAAAAACGAACCCGGAATTCTGGACCCTGTGCTAGCACTTACGTTCTAAATTTTGAGGCGAGTAATTTAAACTTACTGACAATATGTTGTACCTAAACACATGATGCAGGTACTCGCATTATTGGTTTTTTAAACTTATTGCAAAATTTTTAAAA
>OU898278.1:13328883-13394888 GCA_918026665.1 Diabrotica balteata
AGACAGCAACAGAAGTCATTGGATACCAAATGTAAAGTCAAAGAAAACTTCCATATTGTTTGACGAAGAAATAGAACAAGAAATAAAGAAGAAAAAGAGACCAATATCAAAAATTCTCAAATATAAAGAATATATCGGATAAAATAATCTATAAGGAGTCTCAAGCTAAAGTACGAAAAATAATACGTCGGAAAAAAAATGAATCATAGCAACAAAAGTGTAACATGATAAATTAACATCTAGGAAGACGAAGAAGCACAGAAAGTTGGAGAGTCTTAAAATTTTAACGACAAGATAAGAAGAGAGACATATTGTCAACAATAACAACGGATGACAGGGACCAATATTTTGAGAAACTCCTAAGGGAAGATAGACCACAATTTAAAGACAGTATAAAAATATAAATATTTTACCTTCGTCCATACGAATAACAACGAAAGAAGTGGAAGATGTATGTAGATCTCTGAAAAATAACAAAGCACCGGGTCCAGGTAACATCTCTGCAGAGTTAATTAAACACGGTTCAACCAAACTATATACAAGTTTAGCCAAACTGTTCCAAAACTGGATTAATAGAACAACAACCCCAGAGGAATGGAGGATCATTCATATCTACTATACACAAAAAAGGCAGAAGAGATGAATGTGACAATTACAGAGGCATTGCCGTGACAAACTCGGTCAGTAGAATATACGTAAAATTAACTGAAAACAGGATAGAAAGCGAATATAAAGACTTAGAAGCTGAGGAACAGGCAGGATTTAGAGCTGGTAGATCTACTATTGACCATTTGTTTTGCATTTCGCAGATTATTGAAAAGAAAATAGCCGTTAATGAAGAAGTACATTTATTGTATGTAGACCTACGAAAGGCTTATGATAGCGTACCACATTGTAAATTACGGGAAGTGTTAGAGAAAACAAATATAAGCATAAATTTAATAAATGCGACGAAGTTACTGTACGCTAATGCTAACTTAAAGGTAAAGGTTGGAAATAAGCTGTCGAGTGGATTCCAAATGAATAAAGGCTTTAAACAGGGCTGCTGTATCTCCCGGACATAAAACTGGAAGCGCAAATTTAGAAATATGGGAATGCCGATTAACAACAATAGCATATACACTTTGTCATTTGCAGATGATCAACTAGTGATAGCACAAGATTATAAAGATATTGAGTATATGACTCGAAAATTTGTCGAGGAATATAAAAAATGGGGACTTAAAATCAATATTCAAAAAACCGAGTATATGTGTATCGAAGGAAAACAACAGGACCTCATATTGAAAGATGGAGAAGTTATCAAACATTGCAACACATATAGAATAGAATAGAAATATGCTTTATTGTCACTGAAAATTATTGAACAATTTTATGAACAAAGCTAAAAAAAATCAGTCAAATAGTACAAAAAGTATAAAACAAAAACAAATATAATAAAAAACAGAACAATACAATTTTAAATTAGTAAAATTATTGTATAACTTACATAATTTGTACAGACAACAACAAATGAAACAAATTGTAGCCACTGCTTGAGACACCCAAATGTAATTATAAACAATACTAATTTTGTTTCTTTGTTATACATTAAGAAACTCGTCATCATCATCATCATATAACGGGGGTCCTATGGCGATTGCCGCTTCCCGCATTTCAGCCTCCATCTTTTCCTATCTCTCCAATCTCCCTCTTCTAAGCATCTAGATTGCATTGTTTTTGTAATTTCTCTTCTTCAGGAATTTGGTGGTCTTCCTCTTTTCCTTCTTTCTGGCGGAACATATATTAAGGCTTTCTTTGGCCACCGCTCCTCCTCCATTCTCATCACGTGACCATACCATTGTAATTGCCTTCCTTGTATTCTATCTGAGAGAGTATCTCTAATTCCTGTACGGTTTCGTATTTCCTCATTCCTGATTCTTTCCATTCTCGATACTCGACATGACCTTCTAAGATAATCCATTTCCACAACGTCTAATTTATCTCGTTCATTCTTTGTCATCGTCCAACATTCGGCACCATATGTGGTAATTGGTTCTACAATTGCTCTGTATACGCGAAGTTTGGTATGCATCTTTATTTTATTAGACCACAGTAATGAATTCAGTATTCGGATGCATTTTTTCCCTTGGGTTATTCGGTTTTGTACATCTATCTTAACTCTGCCATCTGCTGATATGATGCTTCCTAGATATTTATACTGGTTGCAGCCTTTTATGACTGCGTTTTCAAGCCTCAGATCTGTGGTATTTCCTCCAATTTTTAGATATTCTGTTTTGCTTATGTTTACAGTAAGCCCCCCATTTGGCATGAAGAAACTCGTCAACTGAATAATATGGTCTTTCAGACAGATAGATTTTTGTCATCTTACTAAACTTAATGAAAGATGTTTCGGATTTAATTTCTCTTGTAAGTTGATTATATAGTTTTTTTTGCACTATATAGAATAGAATTCTTTACTAGCTGAGTGGACGGGATCGGCAAATAAACGTTACAATCCGAATTTCTAATGGAGTAGCCATGGTCAGGTCTATCGGGAAAAATGTTTAGATGCTTTCGAATCAAACAAACCGTTTCCAAAATAAATAAAGAGGGAAGCGTCAAAATTCCGTGATTTTTGAAGTAAGTCTTGCAATGAGTTGTTTGTTTGAGACCAAATAGATAACGGATTGCTCTTTTTTGCAACTTAAAAATAGTATCAAATTGGGCCGCTGTACTAGAACCCCAAAATGGAAGCCCATATCGAAGATGGGACTCGAACAATGAGAAATATGCCATTTTGACAGAAGATAAATTTAGTTCCTTCGAAACAGATCTTATTGCAAAGCAAGCTGAGGCTAGTTTCTTCCTTAAGACGTCAGTATGCAAGGACCATTTAAGATCACTGTCGATAAGAATACCTAGAAATTTTACGGAATTAACGATAAAGGAATTAACGATACTGATTTGGCTCTCATTCAAAAGCAAGGGTTGAATGACTCCTTTATAAGATAATGCTACTGTCTTATCCACCTTAAAGCTAAGTAAGTTGGAGTCTGACCAAGCCTTGATTATAAGCAAATCAGCGGTTATAATTGAATGAAGCGTTGAAATATTAGAGTTGCTCCAAGTAATACTGGTATCATCAGCAAATAGAAAAATTTTCCCTTTAATTTTTAAGTAAGTCATTAATGAAAAGTAAAAAAGAATGGGACCTAATACTGAACCTTGCAGTACTCCACACTCAATATCTTTACAACTAGAGTCGGTGTCTTTTATTCTAACCAATTGTTTCCTACCTACCAAGTAAGTTTTGAAACAATTCAAAGACATACCCCGAATTCCATAGAAAGTTAATTTTTTTAATATAATGTCGTGATTTACGCAGTCAAAGGCTTTGGAATAGTCGCAGAAAACGATGGCGGAGGAGAGGTTACTATTTAGTGATAGATATACCTCATGTAACACAGAAAACATGTCATCACTAGTACATTTATTAGACAACAAGCCGAACTAATTTTGCAATAAAATATTATGTTTAAGGAGAAAGGGCATAAGTCGAACTTTTATAAGCCTTTCAATAATTTTTGATAGTGCTGGTAACAAGGCAATAGGTCTGTAGTTGCAGGCATCAGACTTTTCTCCACCTAAATATAAATATTTAGGTATGATCATCACAAAAAAAAGCAACGTAGACCACACAATTGAGGAGAAAAACAACCAAACAAGAAAAGCAATTTTCCTTATCAATAGTATCCCTTGGGACCAATCAATCTCTAATAATAACAAGCACAGGATATATAATACAATCATTAAAAGTATAATTATCTACAGTTGTAAAGTATGGCAAATAAAAGGAAAGATACAAGAGAAAACTTGAGGCAACGGAAATGGATTTCTGGAGACGTTCAGTTGGAAAATCTAGACTAGAAAGAGTAGCGAACAACAGAATAAGAAAAATTATGAAAGTAAAACATACAATAGTAGACGATATTGGTATATCAGATGGTACGGTCATGTACAGAGAATGTCTGAAGAACGTCTTCCAAAACAAGTCTTCATGTGGACCCCTCACGCTAGAAAAAAAAAAGAGCAAGACCCCGCTTTAGTTGGGTAGAAGACATCAATAGAGAAATGAAAGACAGAGACATAAAAGAAGACTTATGGATGAAACGAGAGAAGTGGCAACTGGGTATCGGAAGACGTAGGAGAACGTTTTAAACCGATCTATGCAAATATATATAAAATTAATAATATAAAACGCGCAATTCTCTCTTGTCGTACTGTAATGTTTTAAAGCAGATATAAATAATTTAATTATCTTCAGGCCCTTGCCTTACACTATGATACATTTTAATTGTATTGGTTTTCCATTTCCCCCAAAGAGGTAATAAATAAAACGAAATATCGTATAACCAACTTGAAGTAAGTATATACAATTTAACTTAAATTTACTGTGAGTGTACAACAAGAATATAAAAGGAAAACTAACGAATCCAATAGAAGGATAATTGGATTTTCTACAGTTCCGCCTATGTCGTAAACTCCCTTTTAGGAATCACTCACTCAAAGTATCGATATCGCGCAACAAAGGCGTTTAGAGGAACAATTCAAAAGGTAAAGACCTCCCGGGGTCGAGATCATAAGGATGTTTTGACAATTCAACGTTGGTACCTTCCGGAAGTTAGAAGCACAATAATTATTGTCAACACTCGTACGTCCAGCTGTGACGTAATGATCATTTTTCCTAGTGGACATTCAACTGACCGTTGAAGTTACGGTTTCAATGATTTGTGTTAACGTTTATTGCCCTACTTTTAAGGATTGAGTGAGAATTATTGTGGGAGATAAGAGGAAATAGGTGCAATATTTTACAGCGTTGATAGAATTACAGAAAGTTTATGTTCGACACGTAATACAATGGAAAACAAAGTTTTGGGAATATTTCCTTCTTTATAAAAAAACTGGCATTTTCTGAACTTTTAGTACAATATTCCGTTCATAAAATAAAGGTCAAATCTAGCAGATAAGTAAAAACCGGGCTAACTGCCAAACTGTAAAACTGAAACAAAAACGTTTCAAATTGTTATTAAAATATCTTTTTTTTATTTACAAAAAACCCACTTCAACCACTAAGGTTATTAGCGGAATGGTAAGAGTTAATTACACTTTTCTTATTAAATGAGGCCATTATTTGCAAAACTCGCTAATCGACAAAATTTTAGAAACATTTTTTTGGTTAAGTATATTTCAATTCTAAATAGAAATCGACTGATACAATTAAAATTTCACAAAACTCGTTCTTTAGCATTCAAATGATGTAGAGAAAATTACAGTTATTTGCAGAACTCGCTCTTTGCTTTGAACGTTTACTTGCAAAACTCGCCGTTTGCTCTATTCGCCGGTTGGTTCACGTGACCAACACGCTATTACAACAGCTGTGTTGAAGAAACGGATTTTCAGTAGTTTATAATTATTCAAGCTACTAAAGAGTTGTATTTTGGCGAATTAGTAACAGTTTTTTATTTTTATGGAGTTAGAAAGTGAAAATGTTTGTTTTGTTAAACCTAGTCCACAGGGAAAAGGACGCAAAAAAGTTCTTCAGTCAGAAACACATAAAAGGAATGTTGATAAACTTGCTAGGTAAGTTATTAAAATTTATGATTTGTGCGACAATAGTTTGACTTTTTACGCAGTTTAGCTTGTTTTTCGCGTTATAACGTTGAGTAGGAATAGACAAAAAGTTTATTAAAAGAGTTGTATTGTTACAGAAATACACCAAAAGCACTGCCGGCCTTTCCAACTTGCGGTCATAACGGACGACCCGGATTGCCGTATTATTGTACTACACTCACGATGAAGCAAGTGGCAGATTTTCATGCCTACCTTTATCAGTCAAAAGATAAAAGTAAGCAAGATCTTTTGATATTGGCGTGTTGTAAGGGAGAAAAACCGAAAAGAGGGAAATCCAATCATGCTGCAGTGTCGATAAAATACCATGTACGTTTGAGTGAGGGTAAGATGATTAGAGTCTGTGCCAAGTCGTTTCTAGGAATCACAAATTTAAGCAAGGATTGCATACAAAGAATTGTAAGAAATTTTGTTGTCACTGGGGAGCTACCCAGAGAACGTAGAGGAGGCAATAGAGTGGGTCCAAAAAAATGATGAAAAAAGAAACTGCATAAAAAAATTTATAGAATCCATAACATGTACAGAGTCTCATTACTGTAGAAGCAAGACAAGCGTGAGGGTCTACTTGCCATGTGATTTGAATTTTAAGAAACTTTTCAACCATTATCTTCGGAGAGTGCCTCAGCCTATGCATGTGAAGCTTAGTTATTTTAGAAAGTATGTCAATGTCTACTACAACATCGCTTTTGGAACTCCACTGACTGACTGTTGTTCCACCTGCTTGAGAACAAAGGAGCAGTTGAAAATAACAACTTCTTTAGCTGTTCGGCAAAAGTTAGCTACTGAGCATCGTGTTCATATCGTAAAAGCAAAGGCTCTTTTCCAACTACTTAAAAATCCAACACTCAACACAACTTACTTTTCATTTGACTGCCAAAAAAACTTGGCAATGCCTAGACTGCCTGATCAAGCAGCATATTTCAGCCAGCAAATAAACTATAATAATTTTACAATTGTTGCTGGAACTTCTACCGATAAATTAACACCAAGGAATGTGTTTTTCTTACGTGTGGACAGAAATTGACGCTCGAAAAGATTCTAATACAATAGCGTCAGCTTTGCAACATGCTCTAAAGAATTTTGATTTTGATGTCAGCATAGAAGCAGTACGGTTGTTCGCTGATGGTTGCGGCGGACAAAACAAAAATTCTAATATGATGGCAATGTTGGCTTATTGGCTTCTAGAAGAATCGCCAAAACATATTAAACAAATTGAATTAATTTTTCCGATCATAGGTCATTCCTTTATTCCGCCTGATCGCATCTTCGGCATTATAGAAAAAGACATTAAAAAAATGCCTGTTATCGTGGAAATTAGTGGCTATGACGATTTAATCAGAAAGCATTCCACTGTACGAAAAATCGGTATCGACTGGGATGTGTTTGATTGGAGGACACAAACAAGACGAGTTACTAAGCTCCCTAATTCATGGCACTTTGAATTTAATAAGGCAAAGCGGTTTAGTTTTTACAAAAAAGACAAAAATGTTCTAGTCCAAGGTGAACCCAATTACCGCAATGACGTTGGAAAAGCTAAAAGCGTGTGCTAGAAAAATTTTTCACTTTCTTCAATGGCTCCTAAGAAATTACCACTGGGAACAGAATTAAAGGGGGATAAAGGAACTATTAATAATCTCCTTTCCAAACACTATGGAGAAAATTGGAGAAGGCTTCCTGAACTAAATTTTTACAAAGAGCACCTGAAGACAGGTTCTACCTCACCAGAAGAAACCGTTGCTGGTTTGGAAAATTGCCAAAATGCAGAAAACGACTGTTTTTTTTTGTTTGAGCATGACTGATTGAGACTGCTTTTGATTTTTTTTGTTTAAAAACTTTCTTTATATGATTAAAAATGTTAAAGTTTTATTTTCATGAATAAATCCCTTATGCTTTTTATTGAACTAAATACAGTTTATTATTATTTTAGAAATTTATTTGTAAAACTGGTTATTTGCAACAAACATTATTTTTTTTCTAAAAATCTGTAAATATTTTAGGCTAGAAACTTCTAATTTCCATTGCTAACACCTCTAAAAAACATTAATAAAATTCTTTACGTTGTGAACTAAACACTACTCAGCTGTTAATCGTTTTTTTCGATTTCCCAAAAAATTACTTCCGAGCAAAGAGCAAGTTTTGCAAATAATGGCCTCAAATTAAAGTCCTTTAAAAGAAAAGTAGGTTATCTATAGTGTTTTTTGAAATTAAAATGTCGTAAGGGGTGAACCACACTCATCACAAACTGGGCATTCTTCTTTCTTAAACAAATGTTCATGACAAAACGGGTACATGTAAACTCATCACCAATTAGCATAAATACCCTTGTACATAGTACAAACTCATCACCGCCATAAAACTAGGGACTTTAAAATGGACCCCGAGAGATTGGTAAACTCATCACTGGCATACCTGCACCCCGTGGCAGGTATACACCATAATCCCTTGCAAACCGCTAAGATTTGGTAATTTGACAAAATAAATCTAAAAATGAATGTATTAAATGCAAATGCAATTCATTGATTTTTATTTGGGAACTCCACAAAACTCTATTGATACTGAAACTATGCGAAAATAAAAATTTCTTTTCATTTGCACTTGTTCCTTTAACATGGATAGTGAACTGCTTATTGAGCTCATTGAGTTTTGAGCCAACGCGGACGAAAAATGATAGATATCAATAATTTCAAATTTCAATTGCTAAAGACTCTAAAATCAAATTGAATTTTGTGGACTTCATACCGTTTTTTTAGTCGTCCAACTGCTTTTAATAAATATTTTCATTATAAAGTTCACTGTCCAAAACCTATGCAACTAAATTTTCAGATCTCAAAATCGTTTAAATTGGCAGATACGACTAATAGGCTACACCGTAAGAAACCATCCGATATTTAATACTGTATTTAACTACTGTATTTAATAAATTACCACATAAGTGAGAAGTATAATAAGTAACAGGCAATCTTCCGCATTAGAAATCAACGCCTTGGGTCAAAAATGCTGGTGATCAGTTTACATATCTGCGGTGATGAGTTTACCTATCTCCAAAGGATGCCGGTGATCAGTTTACTATATCACGAAGGATCTAATAATTTTATGGGGGACTATAAAGATAAAGTGATGAGTTCGTACACGTCCGAGAAAACTGTGTATGTCCAAGTCGTAAACGGGAAATAATTATTTGCTTTCGTCTAGATACCTCGGGTGGTTGGCATGGTCCAATCTTATATTTTATCTCTTAAAGCGTTGATGGTGTGGATTTCAATTTATTGTTCCAGTTTGGGGTGACATGCATACAGATTGGGGTGATATGGGGATACTGTTGTCGTTTATAGCTTCTTTGGCATTTTTATCTACTACTTCGTTACCTGCTATTCCAACATATAATAGTAGTAGTAGCTATAAGCCTTCATCAGAATCGGGTTCTAGTGTAGAACAAAATCCAGTTAGTGACTCGGAACATACCAGTAATGAAGCAGTTAGTGACCTTGATGAAAATGTCCCTGAAATGGACAGTGCACCAGTAAATAATCAAGATGACAGCGACTGGCTCGAAATCGAAGATGAACCGGAGGTGTTTGATTTTTCAGAAATTGAACGTTTGAAAATAGATATATTAAAAGAATGTACTCCCAAAGATGTATTTGAACTACTGTTTGATGAAGACTTGTTTCAAAAAATTTGCGAGTGGATTAATTTACGTGCACTGTCAGTTATTGGCAATGTAATACCGAAGCATTCTACAATGAATAAATGGAAACCAAGTACTCCCCATGAATTCCGCCGTTTTCTCGTATTATGCATGCTAATGGGAAACATAAAAATGCCAAACATTAAGTGCTACTGAAGTACGAATCCACTATATTCCCACCCAATATTTGGAAATATCATGTCGAGAAATAGATTCGAACAGATTCTACGGTGTTTGTGTTTTACCAAGAAAGATGATGCAAAAACTTCCCGTTTGCACAAAATTGAAAAAGTTGCAGACCATGTTTTTGAAAACATGCCTAAAGTTTTATATCCTGGAAGAGATCTCTCCTTAGACGAAGCCTTGCTGCTTTGGCGTGGACGATTGACATTTCGCCAATATATTCCCAATAAGAGTGCGAAATACGGAATAAAGCTGTATGAACTTTGCACATCAGAGGGCTTTGTTTTGGAGTGTCTAGTGTATACCGGAAAGGACAGAGTGAACAATGAGATTGGCCATGCACAAGCTGTAGTTACAAAACTTGCGGAGCGATATATTGGAAAAGGTTACACATTGTACTTAGATAATTATTACAATAGTGCAAAACTTGCAGAATTCCTTTATAAAAACAAGACTCATGTGGTAGGAACATTGAAAAAAAAACCGGAAAGGAAACCCAAAAGTGGTAATTGACTACAAATTACGCAAAGGAGAGAGCACTTTCAGAAAAAAGAATAATTTGATGGTTTTGAAGTGGAAGGACAAGCGCGATGTGCTTATGATATCAACATTGCATGGACCTGGATCTCAAAAAACAACTAATAAACGAGGAGTAGAACAAGAAAAACCCAGTGTAGTAGTCGACTATAATAACAAACGTATGTCCGGTGTTGATAGAAGCGACCAAATGCTATCATATTATACGACACCCAGAAAAACTATTAGATGGTACCTAAAATAATTTTTTGATTTTGTCGATGTATGCTTATGGAATGGTACCTATTTGCATAATGTTGCTAAGGAAAAAAAAATTACTTACTTAGAATTCAGGGAGCAGCTGATACTTGACTATCTTCAAATTCCACTTTCATAAAGGAAAAGTCAGGTAAAACCTTTATCTCATTATCCCAAAAAAGCAGAAAAAACGAAGAAGGTGTCGGATTTGTTCCTCAAAAAAGAAAAGGACCCTGACATTCTTTGTTTGCGAGAAATGTAAAGACAAATCTGGACAATTGATTGGGTTGTGCGTAGATCCATGTTTTCAAGAGTATCACGAAGGCAACCAGTAAATGCTTTTTTTTACCACACACATCAGATTTGGTTTTTTTTTAGTTTCCTGTTTTTTTTTGTCTTTTTTTAACAGAATACCTTATTTTATTTCTGTTGTGACATAAATATAATTAAATTTATTTAAAGTTGTAAGTTTTTTTATGTCTCATATATGAGACATATGGTCTATAATATTACCAGTTATGCTATAGACCAGCGTCTAATATATGAGCCGCATCAAAAAATCCCACAGGAATTTCATATTTTTATCTCAGATTAGGTAAGTTACAATCAGAAATAGTTTTTCTTAGTGAATTTGTCATAATCTATGTTTGGTCCAGCAGGACGAAACCTAAATACACCCCTGGTAGCGAACGTGTTAAGGATAAAATATCTTTAAAATACTAAAATAGATAGTTATGTTTAACCTAAGAACTTTTGTGAATAAAATATATTAACATTAATTAATATTTAAATGGGAATAAGCCACAATTAAAGTTTAAAGTACGTTTATTGACGTTTCAATTTCCACTTCGGAAGTCGTTCTTAAGATACAAATATTGTTTGTATTTTGAGAACGATTTCAGAAGTGGAAATTGAAACATCAATAAACGTACGCTAACCTTTAATTGTGGCTTATTCCCATTTAAATATTAATTATATTAACATTATTACTATTCTTTTTATTAAAAATAGAAACACTGTAATTTTTGGAACGGCCTAAAAGCAGAACAAATTTTGGTAAATATTGGGGTAAGTGCCATACATCTTTCTAGCAAAAACCGAGATGTGTGCAGAGTTTTTAACAATGATAGGTTTAATTGAGAACTTAAATCAAAATATGGAAAAGTTAGTTCTTCAAATTAATTTAAGTCAACTGTTTGTATAACAACGAACAGTTTTTTTACATTAAATATAATATAGTATAATATCAGGTTTATAGAGTCCTTCACCTCCAGGTCTTCAGTCTATATTAACGTCTATCGGACCAGTCTCCTGATCTTAGATCTCTCTTTCTAACATTACTTACTTTTAGGTAATCATTGCGTTGTTGAAAATTTCGAATATCTTTTTCTATTTCCGGTAGAAATAATTTATTTGAAAGAAGTTTCCTTCTTTTTGTATAAACCAATAATAAACTCAATGATCACTAAGTGTTTTATAATGTGTGTTTATACGAATCCAAAAGAAAATGTGTATATAGCATTTTATTAAAAATTAAAAGTTATTAAAATAAATCCTGCAGCTTTAGTTACTGGGGCCACGGGACTGTGATATTTTATTTGTTTGTTTTCAATTGTTTTTATAGTTAATTGATCACATTTTCAATATATACATTGTTTATTGTTTACCGATAATTAAATGTACAAACAAAATTCCATTTATTCCGTAGTTTTGCGAGTTAGATTAATAATGTAAAGCTCCACATAATTTATAACATCAATTTTAATTTAGAGGCCTTTCAAAGTTCATAAAGAGAATGTACATTAATTAAAATGAAGTCCAGCTCAATTTACATTTAAATGTAGTCTAGAACAAAAATAAAGCAGGGTAGATGGAGACAATGGGATTTAAGTGAAAAAGTTCCACCGCAATTTTATATAATTTAAGTATATAAAAGAATATAAAGCGTATGTGGAACCTAATTATAAACACTGATTCAAACAAAAGTGTTGGAAAAAAGATATCGAATTTTTACTTTTGAGTTGATACAAATTTTTTTTAATATTGATTTCGCTCGCATAAGTAAAATTCAAAACCGCCAGTCGCTTCAAGGATTGTTTCTGAAAGAACAGTTCATTCTACACAAAAAGTGTTAATAAACATTTTATTCAAAAAATTCAAAATTATCTCAGCTACATTTTTTATTAGAAACATTTTTCACATCTGTGTTCGAGAATCTTCCGGAAGTATCGATCAGGTGGGCTATCGAGACGCTAATGCAAGCAAATAGAGGTAAACTATTCCAAAATATTCTACTACATAATAACTTGTAGGGTAAAGTGTGCAAATCGCGGTCACCTAAGAAGAAAATTTAATATAAAAAAAAGTAAAACTCTGTGAATCAAATTTAAGCCGTCAATCCGTAATTTGGGGTTTTAACTTATTGCAAGATACATTTAATTTCAAAAATATAAAATTTTTGTCTTTGACAGAGACAAAACATAAAAAAGTATCTTTGACCGGTATTGTCACCATACATGGACAATACCGGTCATGAGGGTGGGTAATGCCAGTCAATTTGTTTGTGTTATTATTAAAATAAAAATCAATATCTATTTAACATTTTTTTGTTATAAAACGATTAACGAATGTGGCTTAATGGGTCATAATTCAAGTAAATCAGTAAGAAAGGTGAAAAAATATTTTTAATTACAAAACAAACAAAAAATAACTAAAATATGTGTTTTAATGTAAAAATAGTTGACAGTCATCGCAGGTATAACTCTCTGCAGAATCCCATCCACTGCACTCTGAATAAGCCCATCGTGAGCAAACGGTAAATATATACCACAATTATTCATTGTTTTTGCCAAACTCGCTGTAAACCAGGTATCTATCTTCGTATGCATCGTCACTGTTATCACATGATATATCAATATCCGATTCCAAAGAACTAGAATCAAACACCTTTTACTTGTAATGCCAATTACAAGAAAAAGGTGTTTTATTATAAGAAAAATTATCTTGTAAACCCAAATGCTAATTTTCTCAGTTCTATTGCTATTACGCCATAAAAAATTAAGCTAAATATTTTTTTTGTGTGGCTATTTTAGCTTCTTGTTCGGCAGAAAATACTGATTTTCTACCAATGAGACACCTTGAAGATTTTTATTTTTTATTCTTTCTTGCAATGTCGAAAAATGGATGGATTAATCATTAAGGATTAATAGTATAGGGTATAAATTATAGCATGGGGGTAATACCGGTCAACTGACCGGCATTGCCTCCTGTTGGCATTTTTTTTCTTAGAATTTTTTACTCGTAAACATGTATTAAAATATTGATCTTTAAAAAAGGAATAGGCAGCTAACGTCATTATAATCAATTGTAACCAATTTTAAGATCTACAAGTGATTAAAAATGAATTAAGACCTTATATTACTCAGCATAAAAATAAGATCGAAAACACTGAAAACAGGTTAATAATATTTCTATGACAATGGTTTGCGCCAACTCAACGCTCGTCAGCAATCTGAATACAGAGTAGTGTAGCGACACGTTGGCAGTTATAGGAGGTTGCCAGATTGAATAGATTTCGCACAATCGGGATGACCGCCATTACCCACTGACCGGTATTTGCACAGTTTACCCTATATATAAGTAGCGCTGATATTAGCTAAGTTAGTTCAGGAATAAAGCGGAGATGCGCTGTCCTGAGTTTTCACAATCGTATTAGGAAACCATGTTGGGGTTCTATTACCCAGGACCTCCACATGAAGAGCACTTGGCTGATTGTTGTGCCTCTATAGCGAATCAGATTGCTATAGGGGGGAAAGGGATGGTCTTGAGCATTGGAGCACGGTGGGGTGACTCCTGTTTTTACACGAGTTAGCACACCTTGCTCCAATGAATTGTTACACCCAATCGTACTACCCGGGTGAACATTTCTCTAAGGCTGGGTTTAATCAATTTGCTGCAGCTAAGTTAGTTGATAAGGTATTATTGTGCTGTAAGCTTATAAATAAATATATTTACATAAATTAGAATCGCTAGTTTTGGACAAGCGTCCCCATTTTGGGCACGTAGTAAGGGGAGACCGATATAATATTCTTCAACTTATTATGATGGGTAAAATCGAAGGACGCAGAGGAATTGGTAGAAAGCAGGCCTCTTGGTTGAAGAATATCAGAGAGTGGACAAGTATAAAGAAAGCTGAGCAACTCTTTAGAATAGCTCGAGACAGAGACAGTTTCGCCATGTTAATCGCCAACGTCAAGAGGACTTGATAGGGCACGTTAAGAAGAAGAAGTTTTATTGAAATACACTACAGTATTTTCAACTGAAATTGTGGTTAAATTCCATTATATAATAACGTAGTAAATGATATAAAAGTGCCACGATAAAATATATTCAAAATATACAACATAAACAAAATATATTTAACACCATTTACCCGAAGGCAATAAATTTTTAATTTGATTAATTCATATTAACCAAAAATAGCATTTTATTTCCTCTCACTTATTTTTGATACCCATTAACTTCCAACTTGTTTGCGGCGTCGAGTTCTTTTGTATTCGACAAAACTCATTCAATAATTTGAATACCCCATCCACTAACCCCTCTAAATCTTTACTAAAACGTAGAATATCTCAATTTCAGACCCGAAAACGTTATATTTCTAATTATATTTACAAAGCTAATATAAAGGTTAATTATACCCTTAAATGAAAATTAAAGGGACGGAGAAAATTGTATGAGGTTTTTCCAGTTGATTTCCCAAACAAACGGGATGTAAACAAACGGATGAATTAGACGTTCTCGTTTTACAATAGAAATAAAGTTGTGATATTGTGATACGACGTATAAAAGCTTTTAATTTTGTATATTATGTCGTACGATGTTAATTTAGAAAAGCAAAATAGCATGCAATACGAGCATGTAAATATATATACACATATACTAAATGGGAAGAGGAAATTAAACAATAGACGACTATATACAGTTTTACAGTGGAGTAAATGAAATCGCAAAAGCCAGTAGAGGAGTATTCATTGTGATACAAAAGCTATACAAAACGAGGAGTTGTAATGAAATAATACTATCGTTAGAGCTTGAATTCGAATTTGATAAAAAGTTGACACTATAACTATATTTAACCCCAAGCTACAATCAAATATCACAATTTTTATAGGCTAGTAAAATTGGACGTTTACCCTATAGAAATAAAATATTTTTTGTTCCGACCAAAAAAGAAAAATTTAATTATTATTTAATAAACAAATTAGAAGATAGGATTGTAACCCTACTGTGTAACTGTATGCGCATCCTACATAACTAAATTGTTTATAGTCCTTTTCCATCATATTGATAGCACATTATGTGTATGCAAATCCTCAACAGGTCAAAAAACCATAGGCGTCACCCTATACTTGTTTTGAAATTAATAAAAAAAAATAATATTTTAAGATGCTGTCAACAATTCATTATCTTTTAAAAAATCTGTAAAATAAGTGTCCACTAATCTCACTATACCTTTTTTGTGCGTAAAAAACGTCGGTATATATGCCACACGATTATTATTATTTAACCACGGGTGATTAACGAGAAAATTCAATGTTTCACGAAATAAATTAAGGTAAACAGTAATTTAAAGGTGATTATTGTTTTCTATACAAGCTATCGCCTGACACAAAAAGAATACCTTTTTTGAACGATTACCTGGAATTACTGATAAGGCTTCACTAATGATAGTTTAAGTAGTTTTTATGACACATTACAGCTTATGCCAATAATATAAATTAGAAATTGTTTGCATCTTCCATTTAGTTTGTAGATGTACATTGTTCATGTCTTACCTACCTACGTTTTTGGTGTCGATATTTTGCTATTTGCATTTAAAAATGACGTTGACAACAGGTTTTATCCCGGTTAAGTGTAGTTTTAAAGGTGCCTTCAGTCTAAGAGAGAAAAAATATAATATTAAATGTACACGATGCACTTGTATATCAACGCCCTTTAAGTAATGTTCGTGAAATCGTTAACATGTGTTCAACTATGACAGGGGTTGGGGAAGCAACATTTTATAGATTCCTAAAAGAAAGACAAGGAGAAACTGTTTCATCTCCCAAGAAGAGTGGAGGGAGTAAACCCTTGGAAATTGAAGAAATACATAAAAACATGATAAGACGCAGCGTCCACTCATTTTTTTTAACAAAGAATTTCCAACATTGAACAAAATCCAAACATTAATTAGAGAAAACGAAGAGTTATCAATCATAAGCAACAAGAAATTATGGGGACTATTGAGGGAGATGGGATTTCGTTGGCAAAAGAATAGAAGAAAATCCGTTTTAATTGAAAAATATTACATTGTATGTTGGAGACGAGATTATCTAAGAACTATTAGGAAATACCGAGAAGAAGGGAAAACAATTTTTTATTTGGACAAGACTTGGCTACATGAAGGTCATACTGTACCATATCTATGGGTTGATACAAATGTGAAAAGTTCCCGTCAGGCATTCATCGAAGCTTTATCTACTGGAATAAACAATATTCCCGTTGGAAAAGGACGCAGACTCATAATAATCCATACTGGAAACGAATACGGTTTTGTCAATGGTGGATTATTAAGTTTTGCCTCAAAATCAACCAAAGATTAGCACGAGGAAATGGCTGCTGACGTTTTTGAAGAATATTTTGAGCAAATGTTGGATTTAATTCCAAAAAATTCTGTCATACTCATGGATAATGCTAGTTACCATTCAAGACTAGTAAAGGGTGAAGTCGGACGCAACAATAAAACTTTTAAAATAGAAGACTTACAACAATTATTAGAACATTCCTTATCAAAAGTAACTCCAGAAATAGGTAAAGAAATAATAATAAGACTTACTCACAATCAATTTAATTTAACAATCTGACGACCGGTTTCGCTTTCTATAATTTGCAAAGCATCTTCAGGTCGAGATACAAAGTTAAACTAATGCTGCAATAAAATAAACCCAATTAGGGTGGTGTCTCATAAAGATAAAATAAACAAACAAATAAATTAGTTCATACAAATTATAGTAATTATGCCAATATTACATGTCTGTGGTTTTCAAAATGAATAATTTGAATATATAAAAGGTAGTAACAGACAAGGTAAGGCCCACAATTGGTATAAAGTAGCAATCTTTTGTTGTAATAAATTAATAAATGAGCAAATAAATAAAACAAAACAAAACAAACATTACTTACATGCCGGTACTCTATTAATTGATGGATGGTAGGTCATGGTTGCAAAAATCATGTATTGTTGATTGGAGAACTTTAATGAGCTATTGCAGTTGTTTTGACAATAAACGGGAAGTTCTTGAGGAGAACAGATTTGATCCAATGAATTAGAGATAGGTATATTGTTGTTGTTTGTCAGATGAAAGTGATGTTCTTTACTATTGTATTAATTAAATTATTTACACTTATAACAGAGATATATTTTTTGGAATGTGTGTTATTTATTGAGTATTTATGTAATGAAGGAGACAGTTTTATGACAATGAATAAGAGTAGCTGTACCGATTGTGTGGTTGTGCAATTTTTGACTTGCAATTATCAAGTCTATTGGCAAAATTATTAAAGTATTGTAAAGTCAACTATGTAAAAAGGGTATATAAAAAGTATATAAAATTATTATAACTTAAGAATGATTAGGGACAAATTAAACACACATTAACAGGAAACAGAAACACTAAATGACGGGACAAACATTGAATTTAAAACTAAAACTTGGGGATGGAAGAAACTGTTAGCACTACATCTCACTTGTTGGAAGAAATGAGTTTTTTCATATTTAATCTATTAGATTTAAGAGGTAAATTTGACATATGTAGGTTGAAGTGTGACAGTTCTTCTTCTCTTACTAAATACTGTAAGTTTAGTTATTCAGTATTATGGAGTATGTTGATATTAATGAATGTATCAAAATTTGTTTTAATTTTGAAATCAAAAGTAAATTGATGTTTTAATATTGGCATACTTTAACAATTTTAATTAGTAAGTTTCAAATTCAAAAATTTTTTATGGTAACAATGTGAATAATTGAAATACATCATTTGTTATAACTAACCAATTTTAGTCTAAATATTTCAGAACAAATTAAAATGATTATTTAGTAAATACAAACAAGTGTACTTGTAATTGAAAGATATAACAAATTTACAAATTGCCTGAGAATTTTTTTTATTTGAAATGATTGTCGGTCTGAGCTATCTATTATGGTGTATGAACATTTCTTAAAATATTTTTATTTAAATTGTAATGATTAATAATTAAATAAAGTAGTAATTGGGTGAATATTGATGATTATTTAAATTTTGAATTCGAGTAATTGACTGACTTAAATCTTGAATAATTAGTTGGTAATACTAATTTATGACAATTGGAACCGGAAATTGATTCCATCCCCGGGCAGCAGGTACACATTTAAACCGGTGTAAAATATATTTTATTTACACCGGTTTAAATGTGTACCTGCTGCCCGGGGATGGAATCAATTTCCGGTTCCAATTGTCATAAATTAGTATTACCAACTAATTATTTAAGATTTAAGTCAGTCAATTACTCGAATTCAAAATTTAAATAATCATCAATATTCACCCAATTACTACTTTATTTAATTATTAATCATTACAATTTAAATAAAAATATTTTAAGAAATGTTCATACACCATAATAGATAGCTCAGACCGACAATCATTTCAAATAAAAAAATTCTCAGGCAATTTGTAAATTTGTTATATCTTTCAATTACAAGTACACTTGTTTGTATTTACTAAATAATCATTTTAATTTGTTCTGAAATATTTAGACTAAAATTGGTTAGTTATAACAAATGATGTATTTCAATTATTCACATTGTTACCATAAAAAATTTTTGAATTTGAAACTTACTAATTAAAATTGTTAAAGTATGCCAATATTAAAACATCAATTTACTTTTGATTTCAAAATTAAAACAAATTTTGATACATTCATTAATATCAACATACTCCATAATACTGAATAACTAAACTTACAGTATTTAGTAAGAGAAGAAGAACTGTCACACTTCAACCTACATATGTCAAATTTACCTCTTAAATCTAATAGATTAAATATGAAAAAAACTCATTTCTTCCAACAAGTGAGATGTAGTGCTAACAGTTTCTTCCATCCCCAAGTTTTAGTTTTAAATTCAATGTTTGTCCCGTCATTTAGTGTTTCTGTTTCCTGTTAATGTGTGTTTAATTTGTCCCTAATCATTCTTAAGTTATAATAATTTTATATACTTTTTATATACCCTTTTAACATAGTTGACTTTACAATACTTTAATAATTTTGCCAATAGACTTGATAATTGCAAGTCAAAAATTGCACAACCACACAATCGGTACAGCTACTCTTATTCATTGTCATAGAACTGTCTCCTTCATTACATAAATACTCAATAAATAACACACATTCCAAAAAAATATATCTCTGTTATAAGTGTAAATAATTTAATTAATACAATAGTAAAGAACATCACTTTCATCTGACAAACAACAACAATATACCTATCTCTAATTCATTGGATCAAATCTGTTCTCCTCAAGAACTTCCCGTTTATTGTCAAAACAACTGCAATAGCTCATTAAAGTTCTCCAATCAACAATACATGATTTTTGCAACCATGACCTACCATCCATCAATTAATAGAGTACCGGCATGTAAGTAATGTTTGTTTTGTTTTGTTTTATTTATTTGCTCATTTATTAATTTATTACAACAAAAGATTGCTACTTTATACCAATTGTGGGCCTTACCTTGTCTGTTACTACCTTTTATATATTCAAATTATTCATTTTGAAAACCACAGACATGTAATATTGGCATAATTACTATAATTTGTATGAACTAATTTATTTATTTGTTTATTTTATCTTTATGAGACACCACCCTAATTGGGTTTATTTTATTGCAGCATTAGTTTAACTTTGTATCTCGACCTGAAGATGCTTTGCAAATTATAGAAAGCGAAACCGGTCGTCAGATTGTTAAATTAAATTGATTGTGAGTAAGTCTTATTATTATTTCTTTACCTATTTGATATGGACTCACACAAGCAACACATTCATGATTTTAACTCCAGAAAATTGGAAAAACGCTGTTAGTCATGCTCACAAGGAAGAAAATAAAATGTGGAATATGGATAATATGACTCATGCAATGCTGAAACCGGTAATAATTAACATTGGAGTTGAAGATTCCTTAGATTCTAAAGAAAGCAGTGAATCTGAAATGGAATTTGATTAAAATAATGTTCATTTTTTTACAAATCGGCCCGCGTTACGACCACAAATTATTTTATATATAACTAATAAAATAAACATCTTACATTTCTTGCAAATTCATTAGTACCTGTTAATATCTATTACTCAGACACTGGCAACTTTATTTAGGGATAAGTAACCCTCAAAACTATTGTAATCTATTCTACTTCAACCTTTATACCTGGTGGTCATACTCAATTTAAAATTGTTTTCCTATATACTTCTGTAAACTTGTTGACAAATATCTATTTTTCATTGAGTCACCCGTATCAACAGTTTAGGGATTTGCATACATAATGTGCTATCAATATGATGGAAATGAACTATAGTGGAGAACAAATCGCAGTACCGTCACGATTCGACTAAACTATTTGGCCGTGGATACATCGATAGTATGCGTGATCCTTTACTTTCAAATAATAAAAACAGATAGTTATGTTATCAAAATTATATATTTTCAAAATTGTACAAAATATTAACATCTGATTCAATATATTATCACATCATTATAAAATTCATTTTATATACAATATATACAAAATATTACACATACATTTTCAAAACAGTACTATTACTAATTGAGCAAACAAAAAAAGATACATATACAGTGTACATAGATAGTGTTTTGAATTTAGAATATTGTATAAGTTTAGCAAAAGAATTGGGTTTTTTGGGTCATAGTAATTGTATTGAGATTAACTGGAATCGGTTCAAATAGTAAGGAACTAATGGAAAAGCATAAAACAGCAACAATGTCATTTTCAGTAAATGTTTAGTCATATTTATGCTCAAAATAACGTGGTGGATAAACTGAAAAAAAAAAATGTCAAGATATAACTTTACCTCAGGTCCACATTATTGTAGTTGGATAGAGACCATTGATAACGTGCTGAACCAAAGATGTTTGGATGTTATTCGAGATCTTTATGTATGCTTTATAGACTGCAACAAGGCATTCGATAAGGTAAAACATGACCGACTTTTAGAAGTACTCAAAAACAAGAATCTGGATGTGAGGGATGTAAAATTGATATCAAGTTTATACTACAGTTAACGATCAAATGTGAAAATTGGAAGAGAAGAGTCAGAAGTGGAGATAAGGAGAAAAGTCAGGCAAGAAGCTTAAGTAAATGAGACAGTCGGCATAAAAGTGAACGAAAGTTTAATTAACAACATTAGGTATGCCGATGATACAGTCATAATAGCCGACAACTTGAAAGAGAAAGAATAATGAACAAAATATTAAGATATAGTGGAGAATAAGGACTCTCTCTTAACATCAAAAAAAACCAAATTCATGAAAATTAGCAAGAACAACAATACAAACGAAATATTAATGGTAGGTGGCCAGTAGATTGAGAGAGTAAAAAGATATACTTACTTGGTAACGATAATCACAAAAAATAACGATTATATTGCAAAAATTAGAGCCAGAATTGAAAAAGCATGTGCTAACTTCGTGAAATTAAAAAAGATTTTATGCAGCAAAGATCTGAGATTGGCCCTCAGAATAAGGCTAATTAAATGCTATGTACACAGTGTACTCTACTATGAAGCTAAATCATGGACATTAAACCGAAATACAATAAATCGACTTAACGCGTTTGAAATGTGGACATTTAGAAGATTGTTAAGGATTCCATGGTTAGATAGAGTAACGAATACAGAAGTGTTAAGGAGAATAGGCAGAGAGAGGTGAAAGATACAACATCTTGAGACTCATAATTCAAGGAAAAATAGAGGGTAGGGGAAGCGTAGGAAAAGACGCGTTTACTGGTTGAAGAACCTGAGAAAGTAGTTTGGTTGCAGCTCAAGACAATTGTTCAGACCAGCTGCCTGGTCAGAATAGCCATGATGATTGCCAACCTTCGTCGCGGAAATGGTATTTAAAGAAGAATAAGAGACCATTATCAACAAATTTTTCAACTATAACCAGAAACATTTTGGGTCTTTAATATAGATGTTCCATTTCTTAAGATGCTATTCTCCAAGAAACACTTGACGAAAATACTACATTCCTCACTTGATCATCAAGTGGTTGTCATTTCTGTGGTTTTCCGAGTTTGATTTCGCATTGAATAACTTTGGTTTTTGTAAAAACCATTGTTTGGATGACGTTTCGATAAGGCGACGCTAACTAAATCAAATGAGTGTTCCGCTTCTTCGATACGTTCAAGAACTGATGATCAAATTCAGTTATTTAAAATAAATTGCTTATCTTTTTCAAGTAGTTCCCTATACTACTAAAACATGAATTACTTAGGAGGGACTATATGTCCAAAGAAGAAGTATTAACAAGACTAAATAAAAATTTGGAAGTCTTTCAAACATATTGAAGACATAATCTCGAATATATAGAACATGGAAGTTTACAGAAGGAGAATCTAAGGGTCTTTTTCTTCTTCTTTTTTTAGACATGACTCTGTCTGTTTGTTCCCCTATTGGGAACCGTCTCTTTCCGTCTTTATTACTTTATTTGTTGTCGTTCGGCTTATATAATCATTCTATTCTACTCTTCCATTTCTTACCCAGTTCTTGATGTTCTCCACCTTGCATCTACGTTGTATATCTGTACTTCTAGTTCTGTTCCATAGTGTCTTACCATCAATTTGTCCAGTGTTTTCATCTCTGCTGTTTCTAACATCCTTTTTGTCCTCTCTGTGTCAGGTCTTGTTTCTGCCGTGTACGTCAATATTGGTCTGATGATTGATTTGTAAATTCTGCCTTTCACTTCTTTACCGATATTTTTATTTCCCCATATTGTTTCATTCATGCAGCCTGCGGCTCTGTTTGCTCTATTCAGTTGATCTTCCACTTCAGTTTTGAGCTTTCCGTAGCTAGATAATGTGATGCCTAGATATTTAGACTCCATCACTTGTTCTAATGTCTGACCTTTCAGCTCCAATTTACATCTTAGTGTAACAATTTGCTGCTGTAACCATGCCTTTTGCCTTTTTTGGGGAAATTAACATGTTAAATTTTCTGGCGGGTTCTGAGGTTTTCCCAGCTTTCCTCGATGTTATCGTGACCTAATATTTCATTCCTAGCGATCTTCTCTAATATTATTTTCTGTATAAGTATTCTGTGGATTCTGTATTTAGTCCTTCGACTTTGATTTTTGTTTGTATTGGGGCTGCCGTTCTCTTGGGTGTGAAGTACTCCAGGATAATTCTTATTTTACATAATACTACTTGAGGCATCTTACGTGGATTATTTCCGATGGTACGATGGAGACGGTACATGAAAAATAAACGGCGTCACAAGTACCAACGTATGATATGCAGATCATAAATTAATCTTCGCTTGAAGACTCCTGGATATAGATCTCCCAATAATTTTTTAATTGTTTTGATCTTGCGCCTCTTGAATTAAATTCCATCATCACTTGGTCTCCATTTGAGTATCAGCCTTGTCCATTTATTATCTGTCATTCGAGCTACATAACCTGCCCAGTTCCACTTCAGTGCATTCTCTCACGGTAATTTTTCACTTTGAGCAACTCAAATCTTTTTTACTGTTCTCATTGTCATAGTCAACATTTCAGCTCTGTAAGTCAACACTGGCAAAACCAACTGATTAAAGGTTTTTCTTCTAAGACATATTGGTATGTCAGACGATTTGAAAATGTGGTTCAATTTGCTGAAGGCTGCCAAGTTAGTCTTATATTCAGATGACACTCAGTACGACAAACAGGAAGCTCTTTAACAACTTCTATTATAAGCTTATTCAGGAAAGAGATCCACTAAGCTTAAAATAAATACTACCAAAACAAAGAAGGTAGTTATTAGTAAGAGAAATAATCTGTAGATCTTGAATAGAATAGCAAGAAAAGAAGATACAAACTTTATACCTTGACCATGTTATAAGAAAGAGTAAGATTTTATAACAGAACGTTAAATTTAACTTACTTGTAAATTAAAATTGAATGGATTAAGAAAATAGAAGACAAGAGAGAATTAGGAAGATGAAAATATTCGTGGTTGGAAAACATAATGAAAATAGACCAGTTTGGATACACATTCAATATTTCGAGCTGCATAATATATACATTACTTGGATGAGATTGTTGCCTATCTTCAATAAAGATGGTAATATAAGAAAAATCTTTTTTTGAAGTAAAATTTGTCTAATTACTGTACTACTTTTTTGTAAGTTAATTAACTTGTTTAATACAATTTTAGTTTTTTAAATTATTTTCAATTTTATCAATTGTTACCTGTAGTATTGCCTGTAACCAGCGATAGTAATGTTAAAGTGCTACACATTTTCATAACTTAACAAAAAACTGAAATTCTAAGATATTATACCTAGTTTTTGCACCCAAATGCAGAACAATACTCAGCGCATACTTTATCTTTTGATCTCCGCATTCTAATTTCCTAAATTCTCATTCACCTTCTAAATGAGCATCATTCTTAGTATCCGAACATAGGAACGAAGGGGTAACTACCGGGGAAGATGCCCACGTTTCGTAAGGTAACATCACAGGAACGGCGTACATGCCTCTGGGTTGGAAATGCGTGCGGGAATGTTTCTTGAGATGGTCTTTTCGTCCGAATCTCTTTCCACAGTGCGTGCACGGGAAGGGTCTAAGGCCGGAATGGATTCGTTTGTGGCGGGTCAGTTCCTCGTTTCTGGTGAATGTCTTTCCGCAATCTTTTTCGTCACATTTGAATGGGCGTTCTCCTGAAACAATGATATTATTCGTATTAAGCACGGTTCGGACACTGTAAAAATATAAATAATATTAATTCTTGTTTATTAACTAACAAAAATTAAACGTAGCTTTTTCAAAAAATGAATATGTTAGATTACCTATGTTTATAGCAATTGACAAAAATAAAATTTAAATGAACTTAACCAAAAAGAAGAAAAGCAATCACAATGTTAAACAGCATTTTATGGGACCAATCCATCAGCAAAGAAAATAAAAAGAGGATATATGAGACTATAGTAAAAAGTATAACTTTATACAGCTGTGAGGTATGGCCACTGAAAGAAAGAACACTGAAAACGCTGAAAGCGATGGAAATGTAGACCAACAAAAAGTTGGAGCGAAGGAATAAATAAAGAACTGAGAGAGAGAGGGCTATAGAAGAAGACCGATGGAACAACCGGACTAAGTGGCGATTGGAAGTCGGAAAACGGCGGAGAACGTTATAAACCGGGAAGTAGTAGTAGTGGTAGTAGTAGTAGGAATAAGGTTAACAAGTTGGAGTAACAGAGAATTACCTGTCTGTTAACCAAAAATCGAAATTTTAAGTTAAAATGAATTCATAATGCATTCAAGAGAATTTAAAAAGTAGTAAAATATCTAATACAAAAAAATCACGCCAAACTAAGATAATTTACTATGATAAAAGTAGATACAGTGCAATTTGCTATAAAATCTATAATTATAGGCATAGGCTTCTTGTATCAAGGTGCCTTATTCACTTAATGAATTTTAGCGACAATTCTGGCAGAGGTTTGTTTATCACGTTATATTCTTAAGCCATGAGTATTTTTTTTCTCCCGATGTTTCTCTTGCATCAAATCTTCACCTCTATAATAAATTTTAAAAATGTGATCCAGGTAGGCTGCTGTCTGTCGCTTCACTATTTGTAGCAGTTCGCTTTCGCTCCATATTCGACGTAATACTTCGGCGTTGGATTCGTAGACACCCACGTTTCGAAGGCCCCAAGGCAATTCTTGACGTTAGCTTTTATTGTTCTCTACTACATAAGTATAGATTTACTAATGCAAATTATACAATTAACTAGGACCAAACAACATTACAGCGAAACTAGTACAACAGAGCAAGTGATGAATTTAGGCAAAAAGTGGAACAAGGACTAGAAAATACATACACTATTCGTTATATTAATAAATATCATAAAATTGTCGCGATTGAATTTTGGTGGCCTGAGCACTAAATTCAGACAGCTAAATATGGCGATTGCTTATTCTGCTTGTGCTGGCGAAAGGATGACTCACATCTGAAACAAGACAAGAGATGAAAGTTTTTGTTGGAAGGTAACCTTTGATGTGAAAAAGGAAATGGCTTTTGTTTGATGAGGGTCTGAATCTTTGGATTGGGATTGAGTGGGAGATTGATGTCCGTGGATGCTCTTAAAAATGTGATTCTCGCAGTAACTGTTTTGAATGAGGGCTTGTTTTAAACTAGTGGGCTCAGCTATATATATGCACCAACAGATAATTCCCCGACAGTAGAAAAAGAAAATTTCATGGAACAACTTCAGCATCAAATAGAGCTAATCAATAAGAAAGGGGAGATAATTATAACAGGAGACCTTAACAGCAGAACCGGAACGAAAGAAAACGATAAAGTAGTGGCGAGATTTGGAAAGAATGAACAAAACGATAATGGGAACTAAACAACCGACAGCAATAAGGAACTTAAATTGGATACATAACAAGACTTGCGCTACAGAAGAACCGTTGAACACTATAAGAGAAAATCAATACAGTATAGAACTACTCAAAGAACAGTCAATAAGGGAAACTGTCTAGACCAAAAATTAATAGAATTCAGATACGGCAACATCGAAGAAATATACGAGCATATAAAGGCAAGTATAGAACAAGCAGCATTCGAAGCCCTTGGATAAAAAGGAGATATAACAAATAAAAAGCACTATTATGAAATAAATGAAAAAACAAAAAGAATAATTGAAGAAACAAAGCAACTATACAGAAAATGGTTAACTAAAAACAACGATGAAGTTTATAAAGAATATAGAGAAAAAGATAGAGCAGTAAAAAAAACAAATGATATAACAAAATAATGAAGAATGGGAAAGAACTTGCTTAAATATTGAAAAATACATAGGAGGTACAAGAAGTTTGGAGTCATGGAAAGTACTGAGAGGGTTGAAACAAAAATCAAAAGAAACAATTAAATTGGGAGATATACAGGACAAAGAATGGAAGGACTACTACAATGAACTGTTAACAGAACAAAGACCATAATTCATTGGAAAAGAAAACAAGCAAAGATGAGGTAGATCCCCACAAAAAGAAATAGAAATAACACATAGGGAAATGAGAACGGTCATAAAAGCAATAAAAAATTAGAAAGAACCGAGACCTGCAGGTATCTCACCTGAGCTTATAAAGTACGGCTCAAAAAAATTACACCGCATATTAAAATGGATATTTTAAAAAACCATAAATGGAGAAGAACTCCCAAAGGAATGGACGGAGGCATATAAGAGATATATATTTAAGAAAGGAGATAGAAAACAATGCGCAAACCACAGAGGAATAAGCGTAACATCATCAATAAAAATATTATATGGAAAGATACTACAAGAAAAGATAGAGCAAGCTTTAAAAGGCAAAAATCCGGGAGGATCAGTCAAGCTTCACGGCAGGAAAATCATGCATAGACCACATATACACACTGGAACAACCGTTGGAAAAGAAAAAAACCAAAAATAAAGATATACATTTAGCATTTGTGGATCTAAAAAAAGCGTATGACTCTGTACCAAGGTCAGAACTATGGGAGGCAATGTACAAATTAGAAATATAGAGGAACTCATAAAAATTACAAAAGCTCTGTATAAAGAAAATAAAGTGTCCATTAAAATGGGAACAAGAATCATAGGAAACTTCACCACAACAAAAGGGCTCCTAGAGGGTTGTTCCACATATCCAACCCTATTCAAAATATTCTTAGAGAAGGCATGAGTAAGAGAAGGCCTTCTTTAGAGAGGCCTAAAGGATGGAGAATGGGAGAACAGAGAGAGATGGAATCGATTGAGCAAGGGAAAGCAGTGAAAACTGTCGAAATCCTGAATATATAATTATGCGTTTTGAAAATTTTCAGTTTTTGTTTTTTTTTTTCAGTTTTAAATTGTTTACAACTCAAAAACTATTAACTTTAGAAACACATTGCAACAGAACTTTTTTGTTCAGAATTATCCAAAATTTAAATTTTGTTTAAAACATTATTTAAATAAATTAGGACCACTTTTCGCATATGAACTTTATTCTGGGGTGTCTAACGAGAGTGATGAGGCAAACATATCTCATGGAAATATTTCTTCGAACGATCTTGAGCTTTCCTACTAATCTAGAAAATGAGAATCTGTACCGCTTCTGCCCTTAAAGTTTAAATATTTTGGAATAAAACGTTAAGAGAAAATAATACGAGTCCGTTCCGGAATCCAAATTGACTTTAATTAATTAATAACTTTTAAAATAATAATTAATTATGGCTTTAGATGAAAATTGCACAAAATGTAATAGAACTATCAACATTTAATATATATATTAATGCTAATGTAAATTGAATTGTAAATAAAACAATTTTATTTTAATAATTATCTACTACTAATAAATAATAATAATATTATAATAATAATGTTTATTAACTTCCCGTTATACAATATAAAACAATGTTACAATATATTCCAAATGAAATATTTTGTACAAACAAAAATAGTTGTTAGCAAGTAAACAAAGAAGCAATTCTCTGATGAACCAGAGGTTGTGCTCAGGGATTACACTCATTTACACTATTCAAATATTTGTTCTACAGTACCATCAGTTAGATAATATAAGATATTATTACAAAGTATATACTACAGGATTAGTTATATAATGAGTTTAATATTAAAGAAGATCGCATCCAAAATTTCTGATCCAGTGTTCATAAGAAATGTTATAAAAATTTTATGTAAATAAAACCGATCACATTCACAAGGTATTTTATACTAACAAGTTAAGAAACACAAGTACTAAAATATTATAAACCCTTACTATGGTTATTCCCTCAGAATGGAAAGAAGCCATTAAAACATATAAAAGAGCCTTCAATAGGTATAAGCACCACAAAACTAATAAAAGTATGGTAGAATACAAAAGACGTCGGGCAAAAGCTAGACATATTCTTAAAAAATGCAGGAAAACATCATGACAAACATTTGTTTTGACAATAAATAAATAGTTCTATCCCAGCAAGTAAAGTATGGCAAAATATAACAAAAATAGCTGGTAAAAAATGTTCAAAAATACCTTTTCTAGCAAAAGGTTACAAAATTATAAGCGACTGAAATGAAACTGCGAAGCTATTCGCTAGTGAATTTGAGTCAAATTCAAGTAACGGTAACTATTAAACCGGACTTAAGAAGAGCTTAACCGGAGCTTAAAGAATAAAACACAGAAAAAACAAAGTTGGACTACTATTTTCACGAATATAAAATGCTGACTATACCAATTACAATACAAGAACTTGGGAATGCCTTAATGTCAACTAAATATTTCGCTCCAGGTCCAGATTGTATACCAATAATTTTTTTGTTACACCCACCAGAAAGTGGAATGTCTTGACTGTTAAAATTATACAATTTTATTTGGACAAATCAAGTCTTTACATCTGTATGGTCAGACAGCATTATAATTCCTCTGCTCAAACCCAACAAATGAACAATAATGAAAATAACACCAAAACATTTTCTACAGGAAATCATCAAAGATATAAACCCGAGATGGGAGAAAATTAAAAGCAACATTGGAGAAGCAGCAACAGAAATTCTACGAAAACGCAAAGTCATACTAAACAAAAGAAACAATACCAATATACCATGGTTCAAAATAGAAATAAAAGAGAAATGTAAAGAGAAACGAGAGACCTATATGAAGTACAAACATCAAATAATCCAGAATCACGAAACACCTATAGAAGAATACGAATGAAATAAAGCAGTTGGTAAGAAGAACAAAAAATGAACCTGGGAACAGTTTACAAAAAGGACGAAAAGCGACTTCTACGGTACACAAAAACAAATATGGAGATTCATAAGAAACCAACGAAAAGAAATGGCAGAATTGAAGGAATACAATAACATACCAGCAAACGAATGGGAAAGATACCTGACGGAACTGTTTAAAGAAAAGGAAAATAATAATCAAAATAATAACGTACCTGAATTAAGACACTTAATAGAAATCAGTTTTCAGGAAGTAGAGATACCTACAAATTCACTCAAAAATAGAAAGTCACCGGACCAGACGGAATAACCAACGAACTTCTAAAACACGGAAGAGAAAGTGTAACCCTAGAGATGACAAAACTTATACAAAAACTAATATTGCACTGCAAGATACCAGACGCATGGAGAAACAGCTTAATGTTACCAATGTTCAATAAAGGAGATAAATATGACCCCAACAATTATAGAGGGATAAATCTACTGAACACCTCACTTAAGCTTACCACAAAAGTTCTGACCAACAAAATCAATCAACTAACGACTTTATTCAGATGAACAAGGATTCAGATCGAGAAGATCCTGTGTAGACGCCGTATTTGTGCTAAGAAAAATCAAAGAAAAGGCTATTGAGTACAATAAACCAGCATATCTATGTTTTACAGATTTGAGAAAGGCTTTTGATCGCATCCAAGTCGAAGACGTCGTACACCTACTGTATAAAAGAAACATGCCAATCAATATTATACAAACCATTGAAAACATCTACCTACATAATCAAATACAGGCAAAGATAAATGGAAAACTAACACAGTGTATACCAGTACAAAGCGGAGTCAAATAGGGTGACTCATTAAGCCCACTTCTCTTTATTTTATGCAGACGACGCCGCATTAATCGCCAAGAAACACAATATGATAATATCAGCAGAAAAAACCAAATGTATGACAATATCTAAATATCCACTACGACGTAAAATCGAAATTAATGGGTAAATAATAAAGCAGGTTTAGATATGACTAGTTACGGAGGTATTAAAGAAGAAGTACGACAACAAAGCTTAAAAGCAAATAAACAAGAAAAAAAAGAGAAACAAAAACATAAGAAGAGCATGCAGTATAGAAGACATACAAGGATGGATGACAAAACGGAAACAGGAGTGGAACGAACACTATCGGCACTATCGGCACTATCGGAAGTATCGGCAAACCAAGAAAACGATAATTTAAACAATTTGATAGGCTAATATTGAAGAAGAAATAGCCTACATACAAAAAGGAAGAAGAAGAACAAGAAACCCGACAAACACAGAACAAACATAGACTCGTACCGTCCTATATCACTCACTAATGTATCATGCAAAGTTCTAAAAAAATTATAAATAAAAGAGTATTGTGCTATTTAAAAAAACAAAAAAATCAAAAATCAAATAAATAAAACTAACAATTAAAAAAGTATGTACTGCTGTGTTCTGAAATATGGATCTAAAACTTAAAAATTGAGCTAGGAACGAACTAAAATCTAAAATAAATTAATTAGAAGTATTCTTACAGTAAGATCTAAAAAGAGATCTAAAAAATTTGAGAAACCAGGCATAAGTTAAGATGGTACAAGAAAATTATACAATAATAATCATCTTTAATTGTTAAAAAAAACTAGGAATAACAACTAAGACAAACAGTATACCTAACTCATAATAAACATACACATTGAGGACGATCCACTATCCCTTTGGAAAACAAAACAAACGAAAAGATTAAATATGTCAGTAAATCTGAGCGTACTAACCTGTATGTATCCTGATGTGTCCTTTAAGCTGTCCGTTATTTGAAAACCCGACATCACAATGAGGACACTTGTATTTCTTTGGTCGTTGCTTTTTCGCCGCTAAGAGTTTTTCGTGGTGTTCTTGGTTCAACACCCTCATATATTCTTCTATCGCTATACCTTGCGATAAGGTTTCCATAATTAAGGGATCCGCGGGCAATCCTATTGATTGCGCAAGTTGTGTCTGTAATAAGTCTGGATAAATAGAAGGATATAATTCGATAGGGTAATCTGGCACAATGTCTTTATGACTGTTTGGAATGGGTCTGAAACCTTTAACAGTTTCCGCAGGCACTTTTTCACTAACTGAACTATTATCTTCGGAAGTCGTTGTAGATATAGTCGAATCTTGAGAAACATCTTTGGAATCGCCACTGGAATCCCAAGGTCTAAATATTTTATTACTAGGTTTTTCTTCGTAAGGGTAATTTTGAATAAACATTTTGTTGGAGAATATAAACTCGCCCCGCTTAGTAAGGGTGACTAAACTAGTTTAAGTTATACATGGGTATATACTCTTGTGATTTCGAAAAGGGGCAGTGCTTACGTATGGTGGGGGTAGTTAGTGCAACAATAACTAACCCTCTATTGTACGCTTTATTGAATGAGAGATATATTGTACGATTTTAGACCTTAGGGTGAATAAAAGGCGGTATGGGGTGTTCGTAAGGGCTGTAATAGGGATTTTTGTTATACATTGTAAGTGATTCCATTTTTTCACGGTTGTCTGTTTAAATCTGGAGTATTTGCGGTTGGATAACAACTAAATTTGGATTAGAATTGACACTGACTTCTCAGGTATAAGTGGGATAATGATTTTTTGCACGAGAATAATAATGGGATTTTTTCAAAAGGAAATATAATGAAGGGTGCTGACAAGGGTTGAATGAAATGCGTAACATTAATATATTTTATAAAAGAGTTGTATTAATAGAAATCCTTAAAATATAGATAAAAATAAATAAATGTAATATCTTTAATCATAGAAATTGAAGTGTTTTCCAATTTTAGCTTAATTTTTATTATTTTTAATACAATTTTACTAAATTTAGTAATCTTATGACCACAATATGTTGTTCTTTTTTTTTAAACCATTGCTTTGACCAGATGGTCATTAGTCACAAATTGATAGGTTAGATTCTCGCATCAAATTCAAAGCAATTTGGCCTTGTTTCAATTTCTATGAACTCTCTGATAATTCTTGGTTTATAGAAGAGGATGGAGGCTATGTTTCTGGAGTTTCCAATTCAATTTTGTAATCTGTATGAACCTAGAGCTGAAATTGAATAATTGCGAACAGAAATGGAGTGTTCATAAAATCCTATTTTGGATTCTACGATTTGTTTGGCCTATATAGGATCGGAGGAGGGGGGAATAGTCTACACAAGGAATTTCATAAACTGCGTGTTGTTCATTTGGTATATTGTGTTTGATTGGTTCGACAAGTAATGAAAGTTTTTGTTGGGGGGTAAATAATATCTTATTCCTCTTGATTTAAGCATTTTGTCAATTTTGTAATTAACATCATTGATGAAAGGAAAAAAAGTTTTCGTATGATGGTGGTCTGAGTCTTTGAGTTGAGATTGAGTGCGAGATTGATGCTTGTGGATCCTACTGATGTGATTTTCACGGTAACCCTTTTGGATGAGGGCTTGTTTTTAACTAGAGAGCTCAGGAGATCTACTTGCATCATCGCGAAGGCGAATTGATTTGGAGACAAGATTATTAATGACTGAATTAATTTGTGAAGGTGGATAACGAGAGTTGACATGCAAGTAAGTGTTGCTATGGGTGGGATTTTGACAGAATGATGAAAACCTTAGACTGGTTTTTCTTTATGGTAACATCAAGAAAAGGTAGGGATGAATCAGTTTTCACCTCCAGTGTGAACTGGATATCATGATATAAACCGTACAGATGGGCTTGAAAAAACACCAAAAGATCCCTGCCATGGGACCAAATAACAAATGTATCTTGAATATATCGTAGCCAATATGTGGGATGAACACGATGACCGTGATAGGGACGCTAACGAAGATATTTGCACAATTTGTAGGGAATTCGGTAAAGACAGAGACATTTGGATGCCATGTTGTATTTGCGGCCAATGAGCACACAAAGAATATACCAGTTTCAAAAGCAAAATTTACATTTGCGATTTCTGCATTTAATTATTTTTTTTTTAAATGGAAGTAACAGCGGCAGTGGTACTTTTACCCTCGGCAGCGGGTAAATATAACCACCGGCAGAAGTCTGAAAAACCATGTAACATTTTTTTTCATAGTTAATATATTAAAATATTTCTAATCCCTTTACCACGGTGGCTGAAACGCCGATGGTTGTGTTTACGATTGGAAAATTTATTGAAATCTACCGATTACCTCAAAATATGGAAGAACCGACTTGTTTAAAGACGCCAGTTTGGTTAATCCTTGGCTAATCCTTTTTTGGGTTCTTTTTCATAAATTCGGTAAATATCGCAGGGGGCACGTTATAATGTTTTTTCTATAATAACTTAATCCAAAAGGATTTGTATTTCATCACGTTTCTAGCTACAAGGGTACCATTAGTTTCGATGTTCGTTAGAACTTTTTACCTTCTTAGAAATGGATACAGGCTGATCTGTCGTTTCGAGGGGGAGATATCCCACCTTTCTTGGGTAGTTTGGTAAATTTTGAGATGAACCAACTCACTTCTCGTGTGGCGATTTTTGAGGACAAACGCTTCGCTCATATTATCGTCTCTGTGTTAACTTACCGTTTCTGTGTATTTTTTTAGTGTGTATACATTTATATAGTGTGAGTTTCTAAATCTAATACTAGATTAGATTAAATACAGTTATAAAGTATCTTTTAATTTAAATAATTTCAGTGCTTAATACAAGTAAAGTATATTGGCTTCCGTGAATTAGTGTAGCAGCCATCGAGAATTACTGCAAGTTATCATAATCATAGTATCTTCAATTATCTGGCCGAATAATATGGTATGGTATCATATCATCTTCAATTATCTGGACGAATCTAAGTCCATCCATTTCTACACCTGTAGTTAAGATTAACTACCGATTAAAACCATTGAATTCAATAAACATTTAATAATTACATATAAACTTTTATTCAGTTTTTAAGAACTTTTAAATTATGAACATTTAAGTCTTAGTTTATCATTAAATAATAGTGCGAAACAAATAATTAACTGCGACCAAGTGCGGGTTGGTTAAATTTTTATTTCTGTAACCCTGCCGTGTTCTTTGAATTTAACTTTAATTAAATTTGTGTTATCTGTTATTCATTTTTTTATTTACTGTACCCAGTATCTCGAGATATACCCATTAAACAGCAAAGATAGACTTTCTTTAATCAACTTGAGTGGAATATGTTTAAATAGCATCAGACTCTCTTTGCTGACAACTTAAACTGTGTATGATTTCATTTATAAAGGTATTTCCTAATTATAATACTGTTCATTTCTATATGTATACAACCATTGATCAATTGATGATGCATTTTTTTGTAGACATTCAGCCGTCTATATCATTGTGTTGCTGAATATATTGTTTCTGTTTTATGTATGAATTTTATTAGTCGACTCCTAACAAGTTTCCTGCTATAACAATAACTCTGAATATTTGCTTTTTACCGTCAATTATTACTATACCTTTGAACAGAAGAAAGATCAGGACGATTTAGTTTCGTAGGTAAGTAGGTGGATGGAGTCCACTATTATTTGTCCATCTATTATTTGTTTATATAGAGCAGTGGTTCTCAACCTTTTTTGTGGCGACGGAAAACTTTTAATTACCGAAAAAAATTGCGGAACACCAAAGCAATAACATGCATATATTGATAAACAAATTAGGATTAGCACATAAATTCTGTAATAAACTTTATTATACGTACTCAAATTTGTAAAATTTTACTTAAAATATGAAAACAAAAAACATTTTTAACATTAACAAAAGCGTTATTCTCAAAATACATCATATGAGTAAATACTTCAAATTAGTGAGACACTTGTGCCTGGTGTCGTTTGCAAATTTGCTCAATATCAGGCCTGATGTGGGAAAGAGCTACTCTCATTTCTTGTTCTAAGTTTAGCAGCCTTTCCCGTTTCTTATTTTTAATGTTTGTTAAAGATGAGAACTCAAATTCACATAAATAGGACGATGAAAACTGTATTAAAATACTAATCGCTTTTTTGGCAAGAAGTGGATATTCCTCTTGGACCAAGATCCAAAATTCCTGAACATTCACTTCTGAAAACTTAATTTTCAGAGTACGATCAGATGACAACGAAATAAATTCTTCTTCTTGGTTCAGAGAAAACTGGAAATTGGCTGTATTACTTGTGCTAAAAGGACTTCTTATCCAGTCATATTTTTCTACGTTCGGAGATGTAAAATACCTGGCAATTGTCTCCTTTAATAATGATAAGTGTTCTGTAACTATATACGTGATTTCTTGTTCTTTATCTTCATTACCTTCATTCTGAAGCAGTGGAAACATATTCATTTTATTTGTCTCTAAAATGCGCTTCTTCCAAAATGACAATTTTTTTCTGGAAAGTTGACAGCTTGTCTGTGGATGTTAAAATAACTTTAACGTTGTCATTAACTTCTTCTTGAAAAAAAGTTAACAGCTCCGTTCTAAGTTCATAAATTCGACATAATACTTTGCCCCTTGACAACCATCTAATTTCGGTGTGCAGCAACAAACATTCATACTTTGATTCCATTGAGATGCAGAGTTGTTTCAAAAGACGGGTTTTTAGTGGCCTTGATTTGATGTAATTCACGACATTAACCACTTGGTCTAATACACATTTCAAAGTAGCTGGTAGCGTTTTTGAAATAAGAGATTCTCTATGCAAGAAACAGTGCGTAGATATGATATTTTCATTTCGCTTTTTGGAAGGGTACAAAAACCTTTTATGGAGCCTACTATGGAAGGAGCACCATCCGTACAAATTCCTACGCAAAAGGCGTATTTTTTTATTTTTTATTTTTTTTCTCTAAATATGACGTTATGGAATTAAATACATCCTGACCTGTTGCTGTAAATTCTCTGCAGCATAAAAACTGATTGACTATTTCACCTTCGTCGACAAATCGAATAAATCCTAATAACTGAGCTTTGCCACTAATATCAGTGGATTCGTCCACCTGCAATGCGAAGTTTTTTTTGTAAAGTTTATTTGCAACTTTTTCCTCAATATATGCAGATAAATCAACAATCCTCCTTCTTATTGTATCATCCGACATAGGAATTTTCCGTATTTCGTTTTGTGCATCGTTGCCAAACATAATTTTGACCATCTCACAACATGCTGGTAATATAAGAGATTCTGCAACAGTGTGTGGTTTCTGTTTCAAAGCAATTAATTCGGCGACCTTATATGAAGCTATTTGTGCTTTGTCGGAAATTGTTAGCGACCTTTCAAATTGTTTCGCTTATTTAGCTTGTGTCTCCAAAAGTCGCTTGAAATAATCTTTATTTTTTGAAGCTACACTAGCGTGTTTGGTAGTAAAATGGCGTTTTAATTTAGCCGGAGCCGAGCCATTGCGCTATTAGCGAGTGTCTGCCCACAAACAATACACTTGGAATTGGACAGTCTTCTTCCCCAGTCCAAATGAAGCCATAATCCAAATATTCATTCAAATATTGCCGGTTCAACATTTTTTTGCTGCGCTTCGATTTGTCATCAACCCCACTTCGTAAAGTTCTAGTATGTCCGCTGGTGCTTCATCATCATTAATTATGAGTTGTTCCACAGTAGTTTTTCTTTTAAGTTTGAGGAACTTATCCATTTTAATTTATTCGTCTCTAAACAAAATAATGCGGATGAATGCTTCACATTTTGTATAAAATATGCAATTACTTACCTTTGACAGATAAGCCGTACGTAAACGTTATCATAAAAAAACTGAAACAGCGATTTTCACGTATTACGTTTGTGCAATGTAACAAATTCAACATTCAGTTGCAGACTGTGGCGTGGGTGACTCAGATTGGCTGTGGCCACTGCGGAGCTCAGCGCTTATAAAATCCAACGTGTGCAATGTGCCGACGCGGTGTTGTCACGTTGGGCAAATGAACATTTACACTGCAGAATTTTATTAAATTAAAATGTACGTAAGTGGCTATTTTAAAATTTGAAAATATTTATTTGAAAAGAGTAATTTAGCAAAATGGTATGTAGGATTGCGAGTATTTCGCGGAACACTTAGAAGGAATTCGCGGAACACTAGTGTTCCGCGGAACACCGGTTGAGAACCACTGATGTAGAGTGTTGATCAAATTTATTTAATTAGTAGCTGTTGATACCTCTCCTTATCTCTTTTCTTTTCTAGGGTTAACTTTCTCCTTAAACCCCAAAAAATTGAGTGGCGCCCTGTTTCTATCCTATTGTATCTTTGGTAATTTTACCCATCTATCTTTTTGTTTATTTCTGTATCTTTTCTAATATTTCTTATCCTATCTTTACTTATTTCATACGTTGGACCCATTCCCGGTTCCAAAAGCTAGTTTCGAACTCACGACTCGCTCTCCACCAACCATCTAGCTGCCGTCCGCAGTGTTTCCATTGGTGAACTTTCTAGCACCATACAAAAAAGGTTTCCGAGGTAACAACTGTTTTAATTTTTTTTGTTCGGTTTAAAAAATTTTCGTAAATAGAGTTTGAAGTACTAAGGTTTGAAGTTTTATTTACGTTAACAGTATAATTTTTAGCTATATAGCAGTATAAATAAACTAAAATGCTTAGACAGACACTATTCCCCCCTTTTCCCTACTATACTGTCAGTTTGTATCTATGATATATTATAGTATTTAGTTTCAAGGTCACAACTCGACTAGATATATTATATTGTTCTGAAGATATTTTCTTTTGGCATTGTATATTAATTACTATTTATAACTTGGAATAAGCCACAATTAAAGATAAAAATACGTTTATTGACGTTTCAATTTCCAATTCGGAAATCGTTCTCAAAATACAAACAGTAAATTAAACAAATTTTGTTTTTTGTTATATAGTGAAAAATTCTTCTAATAATTTAATTTTATCTGACTCATTTATATTGACAATTCAGACATACATTATGCATTTTAAAGTAGACGACTTTAAAATGATATTGCCAATATAGTTGAGTTGCGCTCCTGGGACGACTTTACTTATAAGATAGTTCATTCGATTTCATGAAATCAACTTTAACTTGAGAATATCCGTCAGAAAAAATCATAGCATGTAATTCGTCTTTAAAAAGACAAACTAAATTTCAATACCCAATTTTACAAAAGAATGTTTTGGTTGTAGGTACTGGCTGTGTTTAACAACAACTCTGGTTAATAAATTCTCTATTTTATAACATCAATCTTATATTAAAAATAGAGAATTTGATAGATCTCAAATATGTAAACACGCATGGGATAATGAACATAGGGTTCAATGGAATAATTCAAATATGGTCCTAAAAGAAACGGATGGCAAAAAAAGAAAAGTTAAGGAAGCGGCTCTAATTATGCTAAATGAGGCCAATTGTGTCGCAAATTCCTTGGCAGAATGTAGTAGGATCTGGTTACCAATATTGAAAGAAGAAGTTATTAATAAGAAAATACCAGTATTAGTAAGTCAGTAACATATAAAGGATACATCATTTATGTTTTTTAAATAACGTAACATATAAAATCAAAAATTTTGATGTTTGTTGAATGTAAACTAAATTCACGAACAAATACTTACAATATCGGGATAGTATTATGAGGTTTTTTTCCTGGTTTTTCCCTCATAATTTACTATGGAATCACTAACAGGAGAGTTTTACTGTCATCGTGTCATGTGTTTGTCTTTTTAAAGACGAATTACATGCTATGATTTTTTCTGACGGATATTCTCAAGTTAAAGTTGATTTCATGTAATCGAATGAACTATCTTATAAGTAAAGTCGTCCCAGAAGCGCAACTCAACAATATTGGCAATATCATTTTAAAGTCGTCTACTTTAAAATGCATAATGTATGTCTGAATTGTCAATATAAATGAGTCAGATAAAATTAAATTATTAGAAGAATTTTTTCACTATGTGACAAAAAACAAAATTTGTTTAATTTACTGTTTGTATTTTGAGAACGATTTCCGAATTGGAAATTGAAACGTCAATAAACGTATTTTTATCTTTAATTGTGGCTTATTCCCAGTTATAAATAGTAATTAGATATATTATATTCCTTTGAATACTTCGATACTGTCTTTATGTTTTGTTTATATTTTCAACGTATTGTTAATCGTTAATAGAATAAATAGAAACTTTGCAACTGCCACATCCTTATTATACGTTGTGCTATATTATAAGCTAGAAGATAATTACTGTAAGTTACTATCCAGCAGTAATCAGGAAAATGAAATCATTAATTAAAAAATGAGACTACAAAGAAGGAAATGATATTCATTATAAATCGTATATAGGTTTTGCTTGGCATTGAGAGAAAAATAACATATTTTTTAATTAATTTTATCCTAATCATAAAGAGAAAAGTTTTCCAATGCAGTAAACTGTAATGTGATGCAATGTTAACTGGAATCGTAAACTTCATTAACGATTTCCGTTTTAAAACTAAAAACGAAAAGCCGAAGTGAACTTTATTTTGTCAAAGTACATATTGCAGATAATATTCCACGCAAAAATTTACAATTTACAAACCGTGTGTTTATTATTTCCATTACAAAAGTATGAAAGATTTATAAAAGTTTAATTTATTTACGAACTAAGAATTTAAATATGTGGAACATAGTATCCCGAAACACATAAATATGTGAATAATTCATGGAAATGGAGCTCCGCGAACTGGCACTCATTTTTCTTTCGTATGGAGTGGCTGTACACCACTCGACGTGCAGCATTTTAACCATCTCTCGCTGATTTATACCGAAAATGAACTTAAAATAGGGTGCAGTTGCCGTGACACGTCTTTACTGGTAGCTTTGGCGTTTTGTTGTTCTTAGATATATGCACACTTATCCGATGACTCCGTACCACTTAAGGCTTTTATATACCTTCATTTAAAAAAAAAAAACGAAATTGTTTTCATTTTACAAAATTTCACGAATCAGCCTCAATTTTGCCATAAAATAAGTTTATTTTGATGCTTCCACTTCGGAAATTGTACCCAAAATACAAAACCATAATAAATTAAACAAATTTTTTTTTGTTACTTTGTAAAAACTTCAAATAATATAATTTTCTAACCCCCTCTGTGGCTCAGTGGTAAGAGGGCCTACCGTTAAACCTAAAGGACGTGAGTTCGAATCTCACCTGGGTGGAGAAATTTTCGTTTATTAAAAATTAATGAATGAAAATAATTTCTATCCTTGTGCGATCGGTACTCACCGGAGGGACCGCAGACGTTCGGATACAATTGGCGTCTCTTAGCAAAGACAATGACGTCGACTTTGCTAAGTATCAAGACAATTTTATTACTCTACACACACACACACACACACACACACACACACACACTACACTAGGTATCTGACTGTACCATGCCGATGATCATAGTTGTCGAAGCATTAACTCAATAATAATAAAAAAAAATATAATTTTACCTGACGCCTTCATATTAACAATTCAGACATATAATATTCTACATTTTAAAATAGATGTTTTAAATGATATCGTTCATATTTTTATTGGAATTAAATAATTTGTATGGAAATTTATTTTTAGTAAATTAAAATTAATAAAAAAAATTTTATTTTTACAATTAGTAGAACATCTATTACATTACGAATGAGAGTTAAGACTAAACTTAAAATCTAATTTTTAATATCTGTATGCTTCTCTTCTATGATGGGATTCTAAGATTCAGATTGTGATAAAACTAATGGAACAAAGCTTGGATTCTTTTTCGCTTATACATACACAGGCTAAAAATGGCTTATATGATTAAACACACTAACAAAAATGAAGTCCAGGAGATGTAGTGATGAATTGATATTTGATTTGCTTGTAGTGTGACCTTCAGAAATAGAAAATATCTTAATTTTTAGCATTTGGCTTCAATTGGTACTTCTTTTGGGTCGGGAATTATAAATTCTTGTGTTTGCAAGCAATTGACAGGCATGACATAGACCTCGAATTGTTTTGAAGTAGGACATCGTTGTATTTGTGGATTTTTGTACTTATTGAAGTTTCTTCCAAAGATATATAACATATGAACCAATGAATGTAGGGGTTACAGATCTTTAATATTACAGTCTATTCCTCACAGTGTTCCCACATAAATTATTGCTCTAGGTATGTCCTAGGGTTTCACAGTATTAGCATGAAGTTTTATGCATATTTCTGCACATTTACAAACTCCGTTTGTAATGTTCCAATAAATTATTCTAACCAATTCTTTACTTTATTTTTCCGCCTGTATTATTTATAGACTTCTCTTTCTTTGCCATTTGTACCATAAGAAACGATTCAGTTCAAATTTTGACAGTTGACATTTCAAGATTGGTACTTTATTGGTGGCACCATCTATATCTTCGGGTAACATTGAATAATGATAGTTCCAGATAAAAAATTCGTTCATTTAATATTTGTACAGCTACGATAGTCAGATGGTTTGAGTCTGTATATTGTACAGAAGTACAAAACGTTGAAGTATAGTTATATACCTATTACTTTTTTTAATTATAAATTAAAACGTAGCTAAAAATACGAATTCCTAATACAGCTCCATTAACAGTTCTTTGTTATCCACCCAATTTGTTCCTTTTTCTGTAAAGTTTTGTTCTATTAGTTTCTAACGAAACTAAATCAAAAAGTAATATAAGTTGTATACTTTTTGGTTAAAATTTTCTTGAAGTTGCTATTAAATCCCGGAAAATTCTTCTGGTCAAGTTAGTTTAGGAGTTTGGATTTTCAGTATTGGTTTAAGAATAATTTTAATAGCAGTCTTAGTATTTGAGAATGTTTAATAACGGTTTTAGTACTAATTTGTGTTTAATTTTAAAAAAATTTAAAGTAAGACTCTTGACGGATTTTAGCAACAAGTTAAGGATTCAATTTATGAAGAGCTATCAAACATTTATGATAAAATAAAAGTCAAGAAATAATACTGTTGGGAGACATAAATGCCAGAGTAGGTTCTCAAATAGACGACGACGTGGTGGGACGGCACGAAAAAACAGTTATAAATGGTTCAGAGGACAGCTTAATTGTGTTCTGTCAACTTTTTGGTTTAACAATAATGAATACCCAATTCCAACATAAACACACTTGGGAACGACCTTCCCTCCAACAGAAGTCGATCATGGACTATATAATCATGAGGCAGAAATCAAAGTTTAAGTGCCAAGACTGCAGCGTACGGTGAGGATTCTAGATTAGAAAAGAAACTAAATGAGATGGAAAGAAATATGAATGTAGAACAAGAATACAACAACCTCAAAACGGTAATAAAAAATTGCTCATGAAGTATTAGGAACAGAGAACAACGACAAAAAATACCACGAACCACCATGGATGACATGAAATGTAAAAGAAATGATACAGGAAAAAAACAAAATATATAAGAAATGGCTAACAAATAAAATATCTTGCACTAGAGTAACATATCAAAGGAAAAACGGAGAAGTACGAAATTAAATAAAAGAAGCAAAAACCAATTTCTGGGAACAAACATGTGTCCAAGTTGAACATTTAATTGCTGGTTCTCAGACTATGGCAGCATAGAGAACTATCACTAATCTAAAGAAAAACACCCATAATTCCTTAAGCAACTTAATTCATATAGAAAAGTGGGAAAATCACTATTAAATTTACTCCAAGACTCCAGATTGGAATATATGGGAGAGGAATACAGTATAGAGAGACAAGCAAATAGTAACATTAATACTACTAACAACGAGGTCCGTACTTTACAACAACTCCCAATGTCACCCTTACTGTTTGATTTATATATTGAGGCAGACCTCCAAAATTGGAAAAAACCACTGCCAGGGAATGGAAATCCCCATAGGAAATGACGTACTGTTCTCCCTGAACTTTGCGGATGACCAAGTCGTCCTAGCTCAAGATTCTTATGATGTAGAATTGATGATAAAGCGTCTATACAGAGAATATGTAAAATGGTCAGCATAAAGAAAACAGAATATTTAGTTATCAATTCAGATGCAAGGTTTGAAGTGTTGATAGACGAGAACGTGGATATCAAACAAGTGAAAAAATTTAAATATTTATATGCACTCATTGATAAGAACGGCTTGGGAGAAACCGAAATTAAACACCGAATTAATCAAGGACGTAAAATTGTAGGATGTCTGAACTCCTTTTAGTGGGATCATTTTTAAAAGGAACAAATAAAGAATAGGGCCAACCTTGGTTGAATTAGTTGTTCTTTGTTATGGCTTTGAAGAATGGACAATTAATGCAGACCTGAAGAGAAGATTGTTGGCAGTTGAAATTGATTGTTCGAGAAGAAGTGCTAGAACATCCAGGCTGGAAAGGAAGACCAACGAATCTATAAGAAATAACATGAATGCTACAGAAACAGTCATTGATAGAATAGAAAGAAGAGGTTTAAAATGGTTTAGATACGTATTGTAAATGCCTGACGAACGTTGGTCCCAAAAACTTCACAGATAGAAGCCTCCTGGAAGAAGAAAACGAGGTAAACTTCGACGCTTATGGAATGAAGAAATTAGAGAAGGAGTAGGATTGGCGGAGGAGAACGGAAATACGGCGATAGCTGTCTTCAAAATGTATTTTATTTACAAGTTGGATCCTGTAATATAAAATATGAAGGATTTCCGACACGCAAATAATTGCCCAAGCGCGAAACATGAAAACCCTAAGTTAATTTCGCAAATTTCCAACAGTTAGCTTTGTGATTTGTTTATTGTCATTGCAAAAGCCAAAAGCACTGCAAATTATAAGCATTTTAAATCAAATGTCAAAAATTATTTGAAATTATCAGTATACGTGAAATCAAGATACTCTTCTTTCAAAAATTCAAAAACTCTGTAGGATAGTTGGCCAACTTTCAAAAATGCGCGTGTTTTAAAGTTACCATGGCAACATCAACAGTTTTGAATATTTATCTGACCTGACAAGAGTACATAACTTGTAACGTCAAATTAATAAAATATGGATAAAATATCACTACCAAATATTTCAAAAGCTTTACTTAAATATTTGGAAATCTTAATCTTTTAAATGAATGTGAAAAGTACAGTTGGTACAGTTTGAAATATTTATACTTTTTCTAAATAAGAGAAAATGCTGTTTAAATTAATAATACCGACATTTCGGAAGCCAATGGGGTTGTATTTTTATTAATAGCACCATCAGTAATGTTTGAAATATTCTTCTCATTCTAACAATCTGATGTGACAGATTGCAAATTAATTTTTGTTTTTCTTATTTCCATAATAACGAAAGTTATACTGATGTACATCACAAACTCAATCACAAATGATGTCCTAGCCAATATGAACTCACCACTGAAAGGTTTCTTATACGCGGACGACCTTGTTATCTATGCGAGAAGCCAAAATATGGAAAACATCACGAGTATGTTACAAACGTTTTTACATCAACTAGAGAAATGGTCGCAAAATTGTAGATTTCAATTTTCTACAGAAAAAACAAGTTATTCACAAAGAAAAGCTACCCTAATCACTCTCCACTCACTATTTAACAAGCCTCTAATTCTAAAAAATAATGTAAAATTTTTAGGAATGACATTCGACCAACATCTAAATTGGAAACAACATATTAAAAAATTGGCAATCGAATGCCAAGCAAGACTTAATATCCTTAAATCACTATCTAAAAAAAACTGGAGGGCAGATAGACAAACTATGCTCTCTCTTTACAGAACTCTAATCAGATCTAAATTAGACTATGGCGCGATAGCATATTCATCGGCTACTGAGTCTTCCCTTAAAATTTTAGATTCAATACACAATACTGCACTCCGCATTGTCTTGGGAGCTTACAGAACCACACCAATAGAAAGCCTGTATTGTGAAGCAGCTGAACCATCACTATATCACAGAAGAAAGTACTTAAAGTTAATCTACGCAATTAAATCAAATGCAAATCCTAACAACCACACCTTCAAATATGATCACCTTAACCGATTATCAACATGTTTCTCCAATAAATCACGTCTACATAAACCTTTCTACCACCGAATCAAATTGGATCTCTCATCTCTGAACACCACCTTACCTCCTTGCTTTCCCGTTAGTTTTGAACCTGCTGCACCATGGACTTTGGGAGTACCTAAAAAAATAACTATCCTAACATCATTGGATAAACACACTACTAACCATACATCACAATCTGTAAAACTTATTATCAAAGTATACAAATTTCTCTCAAATTTATACAGATGCTTCAAAATCAACAGATGGTGTGGGAGCAGCAGTTATATCTTCTAATATGTGTCAAAAATATAAGTTGCCAATACACTATAGTACTCTTAATGCAGAATTATATGCCATATACGAAGCACTCATATATATTATATCCTCACCAAATCAGAAATATATAATTTTGACTGATTCACTAAACTCACTACAATCTATAGGAAGAATATACCCAGAGAATCATATTCTTGAAAAAATAAAACAAAATCTGATAGAGATAGAAAATTGTAATAAGAAGGTTATCTTTATTTGGATACCATCACATAATGGTATAAGAGGTAATGAAGAAGCAGATAAGTGTGCGCGTAAAGCCGTCAATTCAGCTGACTCTATTATTGTGAAATACGTGATAGCTAGTGATGTTTCAAGTGTTAGTAAATCGCGGATCCTAAGTGAGTGGCAAAACCGGTGGAAATTTTCAGTGTCCAATCTTCGGAATATTAAACCGGACATTAAACCATGGAGATGTTTCCCCACTAAAAGAAGGGATCAAGTGACAATAACTCGTCTTAGATTAGGTCATACCAGTGCCACGCACAAGTTCTTAATTACTAAAGAATCCGAACCAAAATGTGAGCAGTGTAACTTTAAACTCTCGGTGAAATATGTTGTAGACTGTCCATATTTCTCCATAGCAAGAACCAATTATGTAATCTCAATAAACTTGGTTTAAGCACTTGGTGCAAATTGCTCATTCACAAATATATTAAACTACTTAAAAGCTATTAAGTGTGTTAATATAAAATTTAATATATTTAATATTGTAAATCTGATTCTCGCTAATAACCTTCGGGTTGATGCGAATTTGAATGAAAAAATAGCGTAAAGTATTCGTAGATAACTGGTCTTTAAAACTGCCACTGGTTTTTACTTTAAACATAGCGACAAAAAACAATTTCCAGTTCGTGCTTCGTTTTGTGGCAACTTCACACTGTCTTCATTGAATTATATCTTGGTCGGTACAGCATACTTCGTGTTAGGAGGTAATATATACCTTTAATGTGTTAATGTATCACATAGTTAGCGGAAGTTTCCAGTTTCGTAGAGTGTTCAGTGTAATTGCCAAGAAATATCTCTCGGAATTATATTTTTATCCAAAGAGAATAGGAAAGACTTTAAATTTAACATATAAGAACTAGTAAATACTAATAGAAAAACTAAATAAATTGATGAAACAATATTTTCATGTGTCCAAAAAGTAGAAATATCTCTTTAGACTGATTTAGTTATTACAGTACTGTGCGAATTAGTGTAATAATAGCATGTTTTAATGAAAAAGCAGTTTATTTAGAAACAAATTAAATTTTGACAAAATTATAAACTTACATTTAGTATTATCATTTAGTAGAAAACATATCCCCACTTGGCTACAATTACTGTTTTTTCTTTTTGTCATAGATTCTACGAGCTTCTGACAGTCCCCAGATATCCTTTCAGCTTAAAACCAAACCTAAATGACTGCTTCTATCATTTTTATTTTTGTAGTACAGTCGATTTCGCGCAGTCTATCTCTGCAAATGGCCCATAAATTTTCAATGGTGTTGAGGTCTGGCGAATTACCGAGACAAACTAAAACATTAGTCTTCGTATTTTGGAAAAAATCCATCATTTGCTTTGGCTTGTGACAGCGAACAGAGTCCTGTTGAAAAATCGCTTCTCCTTGGGGCTGACCTGATCTTTGGAGTTCTGTGTCCCAACGCTGTTTCAACATGGATTCGTATTTTTGGCTGTTCATCATGCCTTCGATTTTTACCAAAGATCTAATCCCCATGTTTACTTGAAAAAATTAAACAACTTTTCAATATCTGCCTTCACAGCGCCAATATTCCAACAGACTGGAACAACGCTGCTATGATTCTATTATACAAAGCAGGAGACAAAGCAAATTTAGAGAATTACAGACCGATTAGCCTCCTCAGCCATATATATATATATATATATATAAGTTGTTTACGCGAATACTAGTTAAGAGAATGGAAAGAAAATTAGAGACTTATTAACCAAGGGAACAGGCAGGATTCTGAAAAAGTTACGGAACAAATGACCATCTACAAAGTATAAAAACCCAAATAGAGAAAGCAGTGGAATACAATAAACCTCTAGTTCTAATATTTATCGATTTTCACAAAGCCTTTGACACAGTTGAGCTAAGCAAAATATTACAGGCGCTTAAAGAATGCAGGCTAATATATAGATATACTAAATTATTATATAAAATATACCTGCAGGCAACAACCACTGTCAAATTACATACTAACAGTAATCGCATAAAAATAGAACGGGGGGTTAGACAAGGAGACCCAATGTCACCTAAACTTTTTAATACGGTGCTAGAACATGCTTTTAAGAATTTGGATTGGATGACAAAGGGAATAAAAATAGATAGAGAATATCTAAACAACTTACGTTTCGCCGATGATATACTTATAATAGCTGAAGATCTAGGCATGGCAAGAGAGATGGTACAGGAACTAGTTGTGGTTACAGAAAATGTAGGTTTGAATATAAATATCTCGAAGACAAAAATCATGACCAATTTGGTGCCCAACCAGAACATCAGCATTGGTGGGAAAGAAATAGAACTAGTAGATAGATATAAATACCTGGGACATGAAATTATGATTGGCAGAGATAACCAGACTCATGAACTGAAGAGAAGAGTCGGCCTTGGGTGGGCAGCATTTGGAAAACTGAGAGAAACTTTTAAAAGTGAGCTGCCCACATGCCTAAAGAGAAAGGTATTTGATCAGTGCGTCCTCCCAGTCTTGACGTACGGAGCAGAGACACTTAACTTAATAAAAGCAGCAGCTACCAAACTAAGAGTCACGCAGAGAAGAATGGAGCGGTCCATGTTAGGAATAACTCTCCGAGACAGAATAACAAACGAAGACATCAGGAGAAGAACCGGAGTGACTGACATCATCGAGAAGATAGCCAGACTAAAATGGAGATGGGCAGGACACATAGCCAGAATGACAGATGGGCGATGGACAAAGAGGTTATTGGAATGGAGGCCAAGGGAAGACAAGAGAAGCGTCGATCGACCACCTACAAGATAGACTGACGATTTAAGAAAACTCAATAAAAACTGGATAAGAGCGGCGCAAGATAGACGGGGTTGGAAACATGAAGAGGAGGACTATGTTCAGCAGTGGACTCTTGAGGCTGGATGATGATGAACCCCCATGTATGAAAAACGTCCCCAAAATATTTTTTTGGCAGAATGTTTTACGGTTTGATTAATATGAGATAATGTTAAGGTTTTTACTGTCAGCCTTTCTGGCGAATTTCGACCGCTATCCCTGAACTATAAAGTGAATTTCATCTATAAATAGGCTTTTTCTCCTGTCCCATAAGTATCCCGATTATCGCCCATAAGTATCTGATTCCAAGCCTATTAAGAAGTCATTCTTCCCCAGCCTTGGAGTTAGTAATGACATAGCTGCTGCTCTATACCATGTCCTCAGTTGATTCGCGGGTGCTTATTTCCCCATCAGCCATATAGGACGCGCCCTGTCGGGGTTGAGGATTTCTCCGCCCAGTCTGTCTTCTGCGGAGCGCTGAAGAATCCCTACTTAGTTCAGAACTTTTCTTCCACAAAAGCTGAGACCGGCCAGGGATGTAACGTATAGCGTACCGCTATACGCGGCGTACTGCGTTTATTGGAGACCATCGCCTAACCACTGTAAAACTACTCGTCTGTCGGCACTTTGATCTCAGGAAGTAATACCGGCAAAGTACGAAATTGGTAATCCACCACCGTTAACCTTACAGAGCCGTATTAAAATTTTCTGACCCTACTACTATTAATTTATTTAAATAAAAAATGCAGCTTCCCATATTTAACTGTCCAGATGTTCTCACTAAATGTTAATATTACAAAAACAAAGGGTTTAATAAATTAAAAACAATATTATAATTCATTGTTTATATTTTTCAACGGTATTTTAAACATCAACGGTATTGCGCAAGTTTTAAAATCTCAATGGTTTTTAATATATTGTACATGTCATATAAACGTTAAATAAAAAGGAGGTTAATTTCGAAGCTCTCACGGCATCGGCATTACTATACTCTGTTTTTAAACCAGGAGTAGGGATGGCGGTTTTTGACAAAACACCGGTTTTCGGTTATACCGGTTTTTTTTGCTTACGGTTTAACCTGGCAGTTATAACCGGCCAAAAAAAACCGGTTTTTGGAAAAACCGGTTTTCGTTTTTTTTAATCCAATAGATTAGAAAGTTACATTCACAATGCACTTTAGTTTGCGATACTACATTCGACTCGATATCAATATGATCAAAATTAGTACTATCGAAAGAACATCAATATCAATGTAAATACAACACAATTTTTTGTGGTTTGTGAGAAAAAAATTCCCCAGCAAAAATTTCTCGGACTATTTCAAATGGGATTTAAAGAAAATAATATCAACATAAATATGTATTTTACTTAAAAATAAATTGGATAATGCAATTCATCTTTTTTTTATTACCATAAAAAAAATTTATCATGTATTACTTTTAACTCATTTACGACTTCCGGTATGGGTATAAATCGTTTTGAAAACGTAAGGAAATCCTTGGAGATTTGTATTCGTAATGGGTAATTGGATGTTAATGGTCATTATTTTTGGTAATAAGAAAAAGCCATTCACCCACTTTCAATGTCAAGAGTCAAGTGTGAAAAATAGATGATGTATAAATACCAGATCATTTCTTATGTAAAAATATTATGATTACAAAAATACTTTGAAAAATTGAATTTTAGTTTTGTTTGGAATAATTACTTGAGAATAATAATTAGGATTGGGTGGGATCCAAAATAATACCTAATCTAATCCTAATCACTGTAAAAACCTGATAACCGGTTTTTACTTTAAAAATAAAAAATCGGTTATAACCGGGACAAAAAAACAACCGATAAAACCGGTTATTTCGAAGTAAAAAAACCGGTTTTCGGTTAAAACCGGTAGGTTTTTCCCATCCCTAACCAGGAGGAGTAATTCAAGTTTACCGCGTCATAACGCTTGTTTATAATTCGTCCAACGGCAGGCAAGTTTACTCCACTGTTATGAAATTTTGACATTTATGGAATTTTGTCCTTATTTACATTTCGTAGGTGAATTTGGTTATATCGGCGATTTTTTGTGTTTTCTGTGTAACGATGAGTCCAAGCCATCACCGTTAAACCAGCGTGCGCGCGAACCAACCCATGAAGTAGGAGTGTATCGACAGTAGAAAGGGCAAAACTTTGCTATATAAACCGCATTATTTCCTCATAGAGGCAGAATCGTCAGGTGTTGACTGAAGGTTCTCTTCTCCCCTACCCCGGCTTGTGGACGTGTTGAGTTCACAAGTTGTTTCCGTTCCATACCGCCAGCCGGAGAGCGTGTTGAGCTCTCCATTACCCGTACTCCGAAGCAGTCGTGTTGAGACTGTCGAGGAGTGTCCTATTAACCCGAATCACTTGAGGGACGTGTTGAGTTTCTTTCTTTCCTTTGTACCTATCGTCCGCTGTTATTAAATCGACACATCGTTCACGTAAAATTCCGAAAACACACTTGATTGCCGATAACACTAATTTCATACGACAAGGTCAAACTTAATTTGAATAAATAGGCCAGGTACTGAGAAGACTAAACTAAATTGTAAATATGTACATAAGATTTTTGTCAATTTAATTTAAGGAAGACAATAAAGTTTTATTTTTATTTTGAACTCTGTCTCTGACTGTCCAAAAGCTACCCGGATAGTGACTCCTACGAGAGGACGTCACAGATGGCGCCCGAGCAGAAAAATTCGTTTTAAACAATAATACCGACCGAATTCCGAATTTTATTTTCATGAGACAGTACTGCATTTCAAACTTTATTCAAATACAGGGTGATTCACAGTTCAAAAATGACAGACGCTCCGGAAACGTCGAAGGTTAGTTGGGTGTACCTATTAAAGAAAGACGAACTTATAGCCGAATTAACAAACAGAGAACAGTCGACGGAAGGGAATTTCAGCGAGCTAAGAGCGAGATTAGTTGCGATCATCAAGGCACCAACTCAAAAAGGCCAAAACCCAGAGGAAATAGAAGAAAACCAGATGGAAGACAGACAAAGAAAGATGGAAATAGTACGCAAATGGGGGTTACACTTTGACGGTTCAAGAGACCCAATAGAATTCATAGAACGGTTGAAAGAACTCCAGACAGCTTACGGCCTACAAGACACCCACGTTTTACAAGCTCTACCAGAAACATTAAACGGGAAAGCATTACTATGGTACAGAAACAATAATAAATATTGGAACGAATTAAAAGACTTCGAACAAGATTTCCGCAATTTCTTCGTTTCCTCCGTTCTCACGCAATCTCTGGAAGCTCAAATCCGGAACCGACTCCAACGAAACAACGAAGGTGTAAAAGACTACATCATTGATATTCAAACAATGATCAGAAGACATGGTGAATTCAATCACCAAGAAGAACTAAACAGGATATACACCAATATGAACCCGAAATACAAGTTGTATATAAAGAGGCAAGACGTATCGTCAACACAGGACATCATCAGACTAGCGGAAGAATATGATATGGTCCAAAAAGAAATATATAACAGAAACAATACAAGGTGTGACTGGACACAGGCAAATAGTCGTAATAACAAAATACAGAATTTCGACAGACAGACTTGTTGTTGGAGATGCGGCCGCAGAGGCCACAATAGAAGAAACTGCAGAGCTATCGCTGTACTCTTCTGCAGCCACTGCGGAACCCGAGGAACAACTTCCAATAACTGCCAATGTAGAAGCCGACCGGAAAACTCCAACAGGACTGGACAAGAAGGAGGCAACCCAGTCAGCATTTAGAGTCCTCCCTAACAACCTCCAGCTACGCACACTATAAAGATCAACGACCCCACACAACGATAACGTTCAGCAACGGTAAAAAGTTAAAAGCACTAATAGACACAGGAGCCCAAAATTCGTTTATAGGACAAAAAGGTAAAAAAATATTGGAACAATGTGGAACAAAAAGCGACAGAAAAGCTTTAAAGATCACGCTGGCAGATGGAAAAACCAGCAACATAGAAATCTGTTTTACAGCAAAATGTTCCATAGACAACGTTTGGAGAAAAGCCAAGCTACATTTTTTACCAAACCTAGCTTCAGAAGTAGTACTGGGAATGCATGAAATAACAAGATGGGGCCTTGATTTATCAAACATCTTAAATAGAAATCGCGTAAGAAGGAGAGAACAATACCAAACCAGAACAGAACACAGATCCAGATCGTACAATGCAGACAATAACAGAATACCGACCAATTCCAGGGTCAACGAAACACCAACCGCAAGATATCCGCTCCAACAGAGAAGCAAGATATATAACAAAACGACCTACCGACTACCGACCGATACCGCGGTCGAAGACCAGACCGAAAATATACCGACTACCGACCGATACCGCGGTCGACAACCAGACCGAAGATATACCGAACTACCGACCGATACCGCGGCCGACGACCAGACCGAAGATATTCCGTCATACATACCGGAATTCACGAACAGTCCGAAACGAGAGCAACTCGACATCAGTACTACACTAAACAATACCGAAAAAAAACAATTACAGGAATTGTTACTAACCGAATTGGAGAAATTTAAACACATTAAAGGAACAACACATCTAACCGAACATACAATAAAACTTAAACATAATACACCGATCAAACAAAGATACAGGCCCCGAAACCCGGCAATGCAGAAGATCATAAACGATGAGATAGATAAGATGCTAGAAGAGAACGTGATAGAAAAATCTAATAGCCCGTACAGTTCCCCCATCGTTCTAGTAAAAAAGAAGGATAACAACGGATACAGATTTTGCATCGATTTTAGGAAAATCAACGACATCTCAGAAAAAGATGCCTACCCATTACCGTACATCAATCATATCCTAGAAAAGTTAAAATCTGCAAAATATTTTACCACGTTGGATCTAAAAAATGGATATTGGCAAGTACCACTTTCCGAAGCAAGCAAACCCTTAACCGCTTTCATAGCACCAGGAAAAGGACTATTCCAGTTCAAAGTACTTCCATTCGGATTACACGCCGCCTCCGCTACTTTTCAACGATTACTAGATACAATAATCGGCCCAGAAATGGAACCACATGCATTCGCCTATTTAGACGACATAATAGTACTGGGGAAAACGTTCGAGGAACATATGGAAAACTTAAAAGAAGTACTTCACAGACTACAGCAGGCCAAACTACGAATTAATATAGACAAATGTAAATTCTGCAAAGAAGAGATAAATTATTTAGGCCATGTAGTAAACAAAACGGGAATAAAAGTGGACGAAAACAAGACAAAAGCTATAGTCGAATATCCCGCGCCAAAAACCGTTAAACAACTACGCCGATTTTTGGGCATCATCTCATGGTATAGGAGATTTATAAAAGATTTTTCACGAACTACAGCTCCTTTAACAAAGCTACTAAAGAAAAAACAACATTGGACTTGGGACAGAGACCAAGAAGAAGCATTCAACAAAATAAAATTACTACTGACACAAGCTCCAATACTGATCTGCCCGGACTTCCAGAAAAGATTTTTTTTACAATCGGACGCTTCGAACCACGGTTTAGGAGTAGCTTTAGTACAAACAAACGACGAAGGACAGGAACAAGTCATCGCTTACGCAAGTCGAAACCTAACAAAAGCCGAAAAAAATTACAGCGTGACAGAAAAAGAACTACTAGCGATCATCTTCGGTGTAGAAAAGATGAAACCCTACATCGAAGGATACCCATTTTCAATTATCACAGATCATCAAAGTCTACGATACTTACAAACAATGGAAAACTTTGAGGGTATACAAGGCAACTATCGAACACGGTGATTAATTTAATCTTGCCCAAGCGCTTTCGATCAATAGATCATCTTCAGGGGCATCTGAAATAAGCCAAGAAACGTTTTTTATAATCAGGAAAATTAATTCACTTGGATAAAAAACTCCAAGTTTATGGTTGAAAAAAAAAAATTTTTATATGTGATAAACGTTTATAGACTTACTTCGTCAATTGTGGACTATCCGACATACTAGAATGTCATAAAAGTAAAAACTGGACATAACAATACAAAATACACTACACTAAGACAAACAAACACTTTAAAATTTATATGGCGAAGCTACATATTGTGAAGAAGCCGGAGACAGAATGGGCTCCCGGTCTGACGGAAATGTAGAGATGACATGTGACAAATGACAGCTTATGGAGGGCAGTTATGTGATCTGCACCTTTCAAAATTCTATGACAATAAGTATTGACCAAAGGTCCAACTGACATCACTATAGGAAATCGACTGATGAAATATAAAATTATATAGTATATTTTTTATGTGGATTGAATAATTCCAATCTCACACTCAAACCTGTCTATAATAATTAGGATGTTGGTTTGAGAGCAATTGAAGTTGACATAAAGTATGAATGTGAGAAAAGACTAACAATATATTAGACAGTGGATGGTTGACTACAATAAAATGGTCCACCAAGCGCTATCAGTACTGTAAAAAGAAAAATCTGAATATGCAGTTAAATTACTAAAAGTCAAAATCAAAATTGAAGACAAAATATATAAATGTGTTATAGTCCACGTAGTTCAGTTGAATCCACAGTCAATGGAAGAACTTTAAAATTAATATTGAAATATTCAGTGCATGAAGTCTAAACAGTCGAGCTGGGTCCTCTACGAGGTGAAGCTGTAATAAAGTTTTTAAAAATAGGATTAAATTTAGTACAATTTAAATTAATTTGAGTATTAAGACAGTGAGAGTTTTCATTTGTTTCCCTTGTAATCTCCAAATCTTCCAATAAATCCAACTCAAGATAGTTTTTCTTTCTGCTAATGTCATGTAAGATAGATGAACCAGAATTGATGTTAAAATTGTGGTTGCTGGCTACTAAGTGTTGACCAAAACTTGAAGAATTTGGTCTTTTCAAATGTTCAGAGACTCTAGTGGATAACTTTCTGATGGTTCTACCTACATAAGATGCATCACAATCATCACATTTTAATTTGTAAATACCACTTTTATCAAGTGTATTCATCCTATCTTTGGTATTGATTAAGAAGGAACCTAAAGTGTTATGTGATTTAAAGGAAATTTTGATGTTATCAATTGTAGAAGAAAAAAGTTTAGATATTTTATTGGAAATGCTACTAATATAAGTGAAGGACTTCACTTTTCTTATATATATTCCTTCACTTATATTAGTAGCATTTCCAATAAAATATCTAAACTTTTTTCTTCTACAATTGATAACATCAAAATTTCCTTTAAATCACATAACACTTTAGGTTCCTTCTTAATCAATACCAAAGATAGGATGAATACACTTGATAAAAGTGGTATTTACAAATTAAAATGTGATGATTGTGATGCATCTTATGTAGGTAGAACCATCAGAAAGTTATCCACTAGAGTCTCTGAACATTTGAAAAGACCAAATTCTTCAAGTTTTGGTCAACACTTAGTAGCCAGCAACCACAATTTTAACATCAATTCTGGTTCATCTATCTTACATGACATTAGCAGAAAGAAAAACTATCTTGAGTTGGATTTATTGGAAGATTTGGAGATTACAAGGGAAACAAATGAAAACTCTCACTGTCTTAATACTCAAATTAATTTAAATTGTACTAAATTTAATCCTATTTTTAAAAACTTTATTACAGCTTCACCTCGTAGAGGACCCAGCTCGACTGTTTAGACTTCATGCACTGAATATTTCAATATTAATTTTAAAGTTCTTCCATTGACTGTGGATTCAACTGAACTACGTGGACTATAACACATTTATATATTTTGTCTTCAATTTTGATTTTGACTTTTAGTAATTTAACTGCATATTCAGATTTTTCTTTTTACAGTACTGATAGCGCTTGGTGGACCATTTTATTGTAGTCAACCATCCACTGTCTAATATATTGTTAGTCTTTTCTCACATTCATACTTTATGTCAACTTCAATTGCTCTCAAACCAATATCCTAATTATTATAGACAGGTTTGAGTGTGAGATTGGAATTATTCAATCCACATAAAAAATATACTATATAATTTTATATTTCATCAGTCGATTTCCTATAGTGATGTCAGTTGGACCTTTGGTCAATACTTATTGTCATAGAATTTTGAAAGGTGCAGATCACATAACTGCCCTCCATAAGCTGTCATTTGTCACATGTCATCTCTACATTTCCGTCAGACCGGGAGCCCATTCTGTCTCCGGCTTCTTCACAATATGTAGCTTCGCCATATAAATTTTAAAGTGTTTGTTTGTCTTAGTGTAGTGTATTTTGTATTGTTATGTCCAGTTTTTACTTTTATGACATTCTAGTATGTCGGATAGTCCACAATTGACGAAGTAAGTCTATAAACGTTTATCACATATAAAAATTTTTTTTTTTTTCAACCATAAACTTGGAGTTTTTTATCCAAGTGAATTAATTTTCCTGATTATAAAAAACGTTTCTTGGCTTATTTCAGATGCCCCTGAAGATGATCTATTGATCGAAAGCGCTTGGGCAAGATTAAATTAATCACCGTGTTCGATAGTTGCCTTGTATACCCTCAAAGTTTAATTATTCGAACATTCAACCTTATATTGAACAATGGAAAACCCTACAGGTAGAATAGCTAGATGGGCAATGCTGCTGCAACAATTTGACTTCGATGTCATTTACAGAAAGGGCTCCCAGAACGTCCTGGCCGACGCGCTCTCTAGAGAACCAGTAGATCTGGTTTGCATAATAAACGTAGAAGATGTAGAAGATGTAGATGAGTCCAAGCCATCACCGTTAAAACCAGCGTGCGCGCGAACCAACCCATGAAGTAGGAGTGTATCGACAGTAGAAAGGGCAAAACTTTGCTATATAAACCGCATTATTTCCTCATAGAGGCAGAATCGTCAGGTGTTGACTGAAGGTTCTCTTCTCCCCTACCCCGGCTTGTGGACGTGTTGAGTTCACAAGTTGTTTCCGTTCCATACCACCAGCCGGAGAGCGTGTTGAGCTCTCCATTACCCGTACTCCGAAGCAGTCGTGTTGAGACTGTCGAGGAGTGTCCTATTAACCCGAATCACTTGAGGGACGTGTTGAGTTTCTTTCTTTCCTTTGTACCTATCGTCCGCTGTTATTAAATCGACACATCGTTCACGTAAAATTCCGAAAACACACTTGATTGCCGATAACACTAATTTCATACGACAAGGTCAAACTTAATTTGAATAAATAGGCCAGGTACTGAGAAGACTAAACTAAATTGTAAATATGTACATAAGATTTTTGTCAATTTAATTTAAGGAAGACAATAAAGTTTTATTTTTATTTTGAACTCTGTCTCTGACTGTCCAAAAGCTACCCGGATAGTGACTCCTACGAGAGGACGTCACATCTGCATTATTCGTTTAGTTTTAGTTGTAGTCTGCAAAAAATTAATTAAATATTGCAATAGTCTTTTCGTCAAATCAATCGCGCAATGTGCAAGAATACATCAATTATAATTCAAACTGCTGAAAAGATGTTTTGTGGTGATTTTTAGCCACAAATTTAAATAAAAAAAATTCTCTTCGTCTTTCTTATTTTTAACAATTTCAACAATTTTTTAATAAAATAAACGAATATCAACTATTCTAATTCGGAAATAAGCTACAATTTAACTTGAAAAAAATAATTTTATTAACGTTTCGTCTTCCAAGTCAGACGTCGTTGTCAAAATACAAAAATAAATTATTATTTTGTATTTTGACAACGACGTCCGAATTGGAAGTCGAAACGGTAATAAAATTATTTTTTTCAAGTTAAATTGTGTCCTAGTAAGGACGTGAGGAGTCAGATCAACAAAGCATCTGCATTGTCAGGATGTCTGCCAGAGATAGTCTAGTCAAATCCATTTTTAAACTATAAGTAAATACAGTGATCAAAGGAGAATGAGTTGATGCGTTTTTAAGAAAATTATGTCCAGTGTTATCTATTACACAATATTATCACAATACACAAATCAGAAGATATTTCAGATAGTTGGAGAGAGTACCGGGTGATTCCTATTCTCCTCCTAAAAAAAATGAGGAACTTGGACAATATATGGCAAAATAGCTCTTGAAATAAATATAGAGCTGCATAAGAATTTATTATATTATAGAAGAAGTAATTATCAAAAAAATACATTATAAAACTAAATTATGAATTACTTAACTAACTAAATTATCAAAAAATATAAAAAGGATTATTTATTAGAAATTAATGTTAGTATTAGTTTACGCATAAAATTGTATACAAAAATGACTTATAAGTAAAAACAAAAATTAAAATTTGAGAATGTATTTAGTGTCCGCAGTTATATAAACCCAAACAAACAACACGTTTTAAAGCTAATATGTTTCCAAATTATTTATTTCCTATGTCCTTTTGTCTTAGATACTTTAAAATTTCTATTAATTATTTTTAATGTGTAATATATTCTTATTCTAGCCTATAATCTAATGAGATAGCCCTTTGGAAAATTGCTGCAAGGATGCGTATATGGTATTTTTTCGAATAAGCTAACGTAGTTTTGTAAGATTTTCGGTTGATGACTAAAATTTTGAAAATTCTCTTGAAAAATAATTTCCAAATCTGTAACATACTGCACAAAATTTTGGCTCGGCATATAGAGCTTGCCAAAAACGTTTGTTTCATTACCACTGTAGGCTTTAACGTAACAAAACAGACACGAATCGTGTAGTTCATCGTACTCTCTCCCATATGCTTCACAGATTAGACAAACATGTTTCCTAAGACTTGTAAATATATATATATATATATATATATATATATATATATGTCTTGTGAAGTTTTTCTGTAATTTATTTGAAGTTTGATATTTTTGGTCATCCAAAGTGTTTTCAGGAACCAAAGCAGTGGTTTCAGGCAGATAATCGTCGGTACATATATCGGTTAAATTTAACAAAATATGGCCTGCATCTCTTTCGCAATTTTCTGTCCGTCGGAATGCATCATGTCTAAACAAAAATATCTTTTGAATGCTGCGGTAAATTATACCGGAGTAGGGTTAACACAATTGCCACCTTGCTGCCTGATTGAACCAAAAAAGGTTTCTAGCCAATCTTGATTCATCTGCCTTGTTAAAAAATAATCCATTTCATGTGACTGTAGTAGATTCCACAAATGAATCACTCCATTAATGGTTATTTTCCAACCATTAATATATTTTATTCTTGGTGTTACATTTTTAGTTTTAAAATTAATTACGTGTAAATTATTAAACAATCGGAAACACGCATTAAGAAATTCTTGCTAAGCATCGGTTCCTCTATATGGTCTTTGGTACTCAGTTGCTCCTCTTAATGAAGAAGAATTGAGCATATCAAATAAATTATTAATGTTCCTAATAAATCTTTCGGTTGTTGTTGCTTCCTCGACGAATACAATAAATCTAATATACAGATGCAAACCGGCAGCAACAGTGTTACTAAATATCTGAGAAGCATATTTTACTTTCATATTTTCAAAATTGTTAGGAGATATATGTAATTCGGTCAATTTTGGCGCTGTACGTATAGGATATTGTTTATCATCTTCGTAAAATTTTTTAATATATTCCCAAGAAACGATAATATCATCAATAACAAATTTGTTTCTTAGGAAGTTATTATAAAGTGCTCTTAATAAATGAGGTGTATCAAAAGAAAAGACAATTTTATTATTTTCATGATAAAAATATGGTCTATCGGCAGATATATTTAACAAATTTGGAAGTTTAAGATTATTAATACCACTTCGAATTTTACTCATGTTCAACTTCACAATACTAACAATTATTCACAAAACTAACTCAGTTTAAGCAAAATACGGCACTGTTAACCCGTACGTTTCTAAGCGACTAGCAACGGAAGAATGGTTCTCGAGCGACTAAGAAATAAGCACAGTCGCTCTGCGCGTTGACAGACTTTACTTCCAATTTTTCAGAGAGTGGTTCTACTGTGGAACCTCTATACTGTGGCCTAACTAAACGTAACAAACGTAAGTTTATTTTTCACGTACATCATTGTATTTATTTTTAATCTTTAAATACTGCAAGAAAATGATATTTAGGTATCTTTCAATCTATCCTTCAAACGTCTCTGGGTTTTCGTTTATCAAACTTCTAGCAATATTACGACCGGACGGAAGTTTTCAGACGGTTTATTGGAACCTTCAGTTGGACATATGGCGTTCACTGTGTGCCATAATAGTTTCCCTCGAATTTATTTATTTGGCGGATTTAAACAATGTTTCTTTATGCAATAGTTTTATGGAAGTTTCGAGTTTATTTCTCTGGTGTATAAAATACTGGAGAAGTTTCTATACAGAAAGGAGGGTAGTTGAATTATTTATAGGAACACGTTTTCAATAGATCAAAGAGAAAATATTTTACTACTTAGGTTTATATTGGTTGTATGTACCTGAATTATGTCAATATAATATACTACCCCACACAAATTAAGACTGTGAAACATTAAAGTAAATCTATTTCAAAGTAAAAGCGGAAAATCGCAGTGGTTGGCGTTATAACTTTAAAGTTTAAAAAAACTTATATAGATATAAGAAATTGTTCTCCATAATAGTATATTTTATTAAATATATTTAAAATTAATCCAAAAGGATTACAATTTGTCAAAACGTTTTCGGTCCGGTCGGACAATCATCAGTAAAATCTGAAAGTATATTTTCACTTTAAAATGATATAAACTTTAATTAGAACCAAAGGAGTCCGTCGCAAGTTCATTACAAGAAGAAACAAACCTATCTCAATCTAGAGATGAAACATCCACGGATTGCAATATTAGAACGCGCTCCGGAAGATTAGTGAAAGCTCCCATTAAGCTTGATCTCTAGCGAGGGAGGAGATGTTATATATTAATCCTTCATCGGGAGAGTAGACACTCGGAAAAAATTAGACAGGCTTGGGTCAGGTGATGTTATGTCGTTAAGCAGCTAATTGAATTATATGTAATCGTTTTCTCACTTCACAACTTCACTTACAACAAAATAAGGTATGCTGACGATACAGTTCTCCTAACGGGAACGCTAGTAGAACTACAACATCTCGTTCAAAGTCTCAATATATACTGTAACAGTTACGGCTTGAAAATTAATTTGAAAAAAACTAAATTTATGGTAATCACGAAATCAAAGAACATCAGAGCTAATCTTGTAATAGACAATACAACGATTGAGCGTGTGCCCTGTTATAAATATCTAGGTGCTTGGATCACAGACGATACTGATCAAACAAAAGAGATTAGATGTAGAATAGAAATCGCTAGATCAGTCTTTAATAGAATGCGCAAACTCTTTTGCAATCGTGATATCAATATAAAGTTACGAATACGAATGCTGCGGTGTTATGTCTTTTCTACCCTGTTATATGGAGTTGAGGCTTGGATACTAAAACAGTTGACCATAAAAAACATCGAAGCTTTCGAGATGTGGTGCTATAGGCGCATTCTCAGAATATCATGGATGGACCGCGTCACTAACACTCAAGTACTCCAAACTTTAGACAAAAGATGCGAAATTCTAAATGAGATAAAAACTAGAAAGATGGAATACTTGGGGCACATTGTGAGTGGTGAAAAGTACGAAGAAACATGCAGGGCAAATTAAGGGCAAAAGAAGTGTGGGAAGAAGAAAAATATCGTGGCTTTGTAATCTACGTGAATGGATCGAGTGTAGTTCGATTGAACTTTTTAGGCGCGCTGCTAACAAAGTCGCAGTGGCCATGATGATTTCCAATCTCCGCTAGGAGTGGCACGAGAAGAAAAAGAAGAAGTATTTGTTTTATAAGTAAATAAATAGTTATGTTGTTTTAATCTGAGCTTCATTAAAGATACAACAATCTCCATCCTGTTTTAATTATCTAGATAGCCGTATGGCTCACACTCCTTCTAAGGAGAAAATTCACTCATCCTAGATACCTACCTCTAGATCTAAAGGATTGAGCTCTGGTGGGACTCTTTCCGTGTTATCGAGCCCTAGGTGACTTGGTATGCTGAAGTATCTCCCGAAAATGTTCCTACACATCTGGACGTTGAGAGCAATACAGCTTTCTGCATCGTCTTGTAAAGAGGGTCTTTAGAATGATTCTAGTAGTAGAGAGAATAATAGGTATTGTCTAAGTACTTTCCATTCTCCACTGTCTTCGTATTTGAATTTCCAGATCCCTATACTTGGCGATCGTTCTGTTTAACACGAAGATTTATTGTTGGGAATCGCCACATCAATTAGTGTTGTTTGTCACTTTAGTTTATTAACTAGTATGAGATCTGGTCTATTATGTGCCACTGATTGGTTTATGCTCACAGTGCGGTCCCAGTAAAGCTTGTAGTTATCAAATTCAAGTATACTTTCAGGAACGTGTTGATAATATGGGAGATGGTTGATTTGGAGAACTCCCAGTTTGTTGACTATCTCTTTATGAAGGATCTTTCCTACTTAGTCGTGTAGTTCCTTATATTCAGTTGCAGCACATGCCGGCAGTCTCGGTAAGGTGTTGGATGGTTTCTTGAGCTTGATATCCATATCGGCATTTGTCATTTTGGACCTGAGAGTCTTTAATATTACATTTCAGGTAAGTTTGGTCGGTATAATGAACCTTATTGTTTCAAGGAACAACTTTCCTGATATCAGCCAATAGTTCGACGCTATATTGTCGACATGGTCTTGACTGACCTCATTCGGGTGTCGCCCGTGAAGAGGTTTACTCATCCTCTTTTAATATTATTAACGATATTATTTACCTTAGCATACATCATCATCAGCCTCTTTCAATCCACTGCTAAACATAGGCCTAACCCTGTTTGTCTCCAAAGTGTTCTATCTTGTGCTTGCTGTATCCAGTTTTTTGTCGTCTTTCATAAGTCATCTTTCCATCGTGTTGGTGTTCCTCTGCTACGTTTATCGGCTCTTGGTCTCCATTCAAGTCACTCCTATGACTTTGGTCTTAGTTCGTAGATCTTCGTTTCTAATCTTGTCTCACAGAGTGGTCCTTATCATTGATCGCTCCATTCTTCTCTACACTACTCTTAGTTTTTGTGCGTTTTTCTTTGTGAGCGATATTGTTTCTGCACCATAGATCATCACCAGTAGCACGCATTGGTCGAAAACTTTTTTCTTCATATTAGTTGGGATATCACTCTTAAAAACGTTCCTAAGGGCTCCGTATGCTGCCGATCCTTGTATTATTCTTCTGGATACTTCGGTTGTTTGATTGTCCTTACTTATCTTAAGTTCGTAACCTAGATATATATATTTTTCTACTAGTTCTATTTCTCCATTTTGTATTTCAAGGTGTTTACTTGGTACTAAGTTCGTCATATATTTTGTTTTTGTTATATTCATTTTACCTCATTTTACCATAGTCACCTATTTTATGACAGGCTGTACTTAAGGCTTAAGTTCTTCCAACATTTTCTTTGTTTGTCCCAAATCGTCTGAAATCAGGACTATTTATCGACTGCGTAGCTTAGGTGGTTTATTCCTTTGTCAGCCCATTCGTGGGTTTTGATCGCTTTTTCTAGAGCCGATATGAAAAGTTTAGGTGATAACATATCACCTTGTCGGATACCTCTTTGGATTTTTATTTGGTTGCTGTTAGCGTGTAGTTGTATCGAGCTTGTCGCATTTTTATATACTTATATTACATATTAGCCTCGAATATCGGCTATCAATGTGGCTCTCGTTTAGTGCTTCTATAACACTGTCGAGTTCTACTGAGTCGAATGCTTTGTGGAAATCTACGAATGTTAAAACTAACGGCTTCTTATATTCTATAGATTTTTCGATATGAGTTGTTTTATTGTTTGGAGGTGATCGTTGGTTCCAAAGTTTGTTCTGAATCCAGCTTGTTTTCTACTTTGATATAGGTCTAATTTCTTGTCTAATCTTGTGGTGATTACTCTAGTAAAAAGTTTATAAAGATAGTTTAACAGACTGATTGGTCAGTAATTTTCCAGATCAGTTTTTTTTCTTTTTTGTGCAGAAGAATTGTTCCATTCCATTACACTATTCCATTCAGATGCTATGGATTTCTTTGTCAAACATAGATTAAAGAGATCTTTTATTTTCCTCATTAGAGGTTCACCGCCATTCTTAACAGCCTCGGTCACAATTCCATCGTCTCCTGGTGATTTATTTTATTTCATTTTATTCATCGCTTGTCTAATTTCACTGAGAGTTATTTCTGTCATGAGTTCAAAGCCTTGATTTAATATTGTTTTGCTTATTGCATCTTTTAGCTGTGTTTGGTTCATCCGTCTGCTTTTATAAAGTTGTCCATAGAAGTCTTCTACTATTGTTATAAG
>OU898278.1:13398940-13429388 GCA_918026665.1 Diabrotica balteata
TTCTACAAATCATACGAACAAGGCGAATTTTGCCGAGAATATTAACTTTGAGACTCCAAAAAAGATTGCAAAAAAGTTCATCACTTCAACCCCCCGGCTTTCCTCTACAACTCTTCTTCTTAGTAGAAAAGCAAAATCGGAAAAAAATCGATTTTTTAAAAATCTTTACACCATGAAAAGAAATGTTTCAAATAAAAAATGTAGCTAAGATAATTGTAAATAAGAATGTTCATAAGCAACTTTTTATATAGAATGAACTCTTTTGTCAGATGGTTAAAGCGATCGGTGTTTTTGAATGTCAGTTATACGTGCAAAATCAATTTTAAATTAAATTTGTAAGTATCAACTGAACTGTAAAAATTCAATAACTTTTAATTAGACCATTCTATCGACACAAATTAAAATGAATTTTAAAGGTAAATAGCCCAACAGCTTTCGCATGCACATTTTGAATTTAACCAAAAATAAAGTAGGTTTTTATAAATGTGATAAATAACTAAACGCTCTTTATATCACATTTACAAATATCATATTTACATAACACAAACAAAAATAAATTCAAAAAATAGCAAAAAAACACAAAAAAAAGCAACAAATAAAAAAAGAAATCAAAACAAAATATATATATATAATATATATATATATATAATATATATATATATATATATATATATATATAGTAGTTTTGAGTTTCTTGAACCGTATTATATTTAATATAAAATTAATGCTTCTTGGGTTTAGGTTCAATAAAGATATGTTACATGTGGAACTAGATTTTATTTTCCATTGCAATCAATCAACGTTTCGGCAGGAAACCCTTGCCTTTGTCAAGATTCTAAAATGTGTATATATATAAGGACAAACAGATATTTTAAAATATTGTTATATGTTATATATATTATATATATATATACTATATATATATATATATATATACGCACCAGTGGATAGCTCCTCCTATATAGGAAATTTACATTGAATAGGTCCTCCAATGTGGTGGGTCCTCCGTATACGGAGGACTTATCGCAATCATTATAAAAGAAATCGAAACATCATTCTAAACCATTGAGCAAAATTTCAGATGGGTGAGTTATTGCGTGTTTTTGTACGTTTGAATATTTTAGTTCAATATGATCGCCACATTACTTGTTGTGTCGCCAGTGTCGGCGTATATTTCGTTACGTATATTCCAATTATAGTTTACCGACCTTAGTTCTTCCTATTTTTATATTACGGTGGTTTAGTCCTCCTCTGAAATAATTTTTTTTTTATTAAACCCCACATTTATTACAATCTATCTGTACAATCTAAACCTAAATTTTAGGTAGACAATAGACAATAAGTAATAGGACTGACAATAATTTGGAATGACATGTAGGGAGGCATCCAGTGATGCACCCCTTTTTTTAAAAACTTAGCCTACAACACTGACTATTTCTGACATAGACTTGTACACATTAATTTAGAACCTATTGTTCACTTAACTCTAACGGAACTTTTCGTTTTAGCCTACGAACAGTACGCGGTTTATTCACTAAACTTTTTGCTAACACGTTTGGGTGCACTTTAAGTTTCTCTTTATGTTTTTTTCGCGCACTTTTTGATGTCATCTTTGACATATGATAGTCCGGCATCCCGATGAATGGCTTCATTGGTTATGAACCATGGAAACTCCTAGTATTGATCTCAATGTTTTGGACTGGAATCTTTGTATTATTTCAATGTTGGACTCTGAAATAATGATTCGAAAACTACTTTATATTTTTCCAATCTTTCTTTAAACTTTAAAGTATATATCTATTTCAACAAAAAATCTTAATCAAAGTAGAGAGGTTTTTGGTCACAATAAAACTAATGGTCAAAAACGAAAAACAAATTCTAATGTATTCTATTTGTTTTATTGTAATCGAATCTGATTATTTAAGCGCTATATATACTATTGATAATCATTTATAAATTTCTAACATGGGCTAAACGAAAAAAAAACATGTATCTATGTTCGTTATAAATCTTTAATTTTAATAGTTTTTACAAAAAAATAATAAAAATATGAATAAAACTGCAAATATAAACACAAATGAAAATACAAACAAAACTGAAAATTTAAGGGAAACTCAAGACATTCAATACTTTTTATATTCATTTTGAATGAATACCTTTATTTTGAGCCAATTTTTATTTTTTAATAGATCAGATCGTCACATTCTGATTTTTTGGGAGTCTCTTTTGCTTAATGTGGGTTTTAAAATACATTTTGGCTAGTTTCTTTTAAGTTTCTGTTCACGGAACTAAAACCCTTTTTTGTTTTTTGTCTTCATATCCATTATTCCCTGTTTTTCATTATTACAACTTTCTGGACCTTTTGATTCAATAACATCATTGGTTTCATTTTCTTGTTCCTTAAATACTTCATTAATATGTCCATTATCATCTTTTATAATGTCTTCTTCCAAATTGATCTCTATTTGTTCTAAACCTTTTACCTGCTCTACCTTTCTCCATTAACAGAGCAACTTAGAGATCTTTACAGTTTGATAAATGTCATCGGGGAGTCGATATAAGGATCGATGACTTCTAATGTGGGTCCCATAAATGAAGCCAGTTGACTCCATGTCATTTTCCGATATTGTAAACAACTGGGTTAGCGTTGCTAGATGTATTCGCAACCTTGTACATGTAAGAGCACTGGGATTTTTAGCTCCGCATAATTTAGCAAACTTTGACATTACTTTATACCATCGAATTTGTTTATCAAATTTTGGATTACCAAAAAGATAAAATCTAGGTATTTTTAAAAGTCAATCTTTACATTTTGTAATCATTTCTAAGTGTTCTTGTATAACTTTTTCCAAAGTCAATTTTCCAAGTGGCGGCTTTTTGAGCTTCTTTGATGCAAATGCCGACCATTGGCGTGGAAATTAAGAAAAGGGATCAGTTCATCAAACGCATATTTCAAGAAAAATCATAATTTTTATTAATTTTTACATAATTATATTCAGGAAAATTTTTTTTACAGAACAATTTTTTAAACAAATTCAAAATATCACCTTTTGTGCTCCAAAAAATATTTTTTAGGTTTTTGGATGACTCTAAATAAGATCTATGTCATTTTTCTCAAAAGTTAATAGTTTTGGAGATATAGGCGATTTAAAATCCGAAAAATGCGATACCTAATATGCATTTTCGAGGCTTGAAAAATATGTAAATGAGTATTTTTGAGATTCAAGAGTATTTAAACTAAAGTCTCGACATTGATTTTGGTGAGAAATTGGGGTAATATTTTCCGTAGCAGAAAAAGGAGATCTTTTGAATTTGAATTGTTTCCTGCAAAAATGTCCGGCACCCTTCAACCTTCGATTTGTTTAAACGCGGTATTTTTGAATAGGAATCTTCAAAGGACAGAATCAGTTTTTTTTTTCAAATGTGAGCGGGCTCACAACATCTAATAAATAACAAATTAATTCTTTCAAATTAAAGCTTGTTAATTTTAGTGATTTATAAGAATATTGGACTTATTATTTAGTTTTTACATAAACCATAATATTTTTTTACAATTATCTGTAAATAATGGTTCATTCTGTCAGAAAATTTTAAAAGATTGTCTATCCAGCAAGGACAGAAAATCTCAAAATATTGTCTGTCCAGCAAGGACCACGAGGAGGTATGAGCCTTCCTTGCCAGGAAAGGAAAGGGTTAGGTATGTTAGTAAGAATATAAAGTTAGTTTTTTTTTCATTTTGTTTTTATTATTTTTTTTTTGTTTTTATATTTTTTTTTGTTTTTTGTTTTTTTTTTGTTCTGACTCTATACAGTGTGTCGCATTTAAGATGAAGATACCCCTATATTTCGGCTATTAGAATAAATACCAATTTGAAATTTTGCACAGTCATACAGGTTGTCAATTCACATTTTTTAAGATAATCAACTGAAATTTAATTTTTAAACACGGCCTACTGTTAATGCACAAACAGAGTGAATCTTCAATATTTTGCTTCGAGTTAGAGATATCGGAAAAAGTTATTTGGAAAAGATGTTCCAAATATTATTATAACCCCACATAACAAAGTTTTATGTCAAAATTCGCACTTTTACTTTTTTCATTAATTGAAGAGCTTATTTCCAGTGTCTTAAATCCAAAATTTCGATTTTTTTAATTTTCTTTTTTTAAACTTTATAGATTTCTTCAAGTCTAAAATAAAGTTATATGTACCAAAACAACTTCTTATTTGCCATTTAAAAGTGCATATGAAAATTGTAAAATTGTATAATTTGTATGTTAAATTTGTATGAAAATCTGTAATTTCATGGATTTCATTATATGGATTTAAGACACTTTGGAAATAAGCTCTTCAATTGTAGTCAGGATTCTAAAACGGACAGTTGGCTGTCCCGAGATGCATCTTTAGACAGCCAATTGTAGATTTAGGATCGAGATTACAAATAATACTGAAAAACTAAAATTGCGAATTTTGTCATGAATTTTGGAATGTGCGGTTACAATAAGTGGAATAACTTTTCCAAATAAGTTTTTCCGATTTCTCTAACGCGAAGCAAAATATCGAAAATTTACCCTGTTTGTGGATTCGCAGTAAGCCGCGTTTAAAATTTAAATTTCAGATAACTAACTATCTTAAAAATATGTGCACTATCAACATGTATGACTGCAAAATTTCTAATCTGTATGTATTTTGATAGCTGATATATAGAGGTGTCTTCATCTTAAATGCGACACACTGTATAATAATGAATACTAGTGTTCAAGATGCATCGCGATAGCTGTAAAGAAATTAATTAGAAGGACTAAAAAGAATCGTCAGAGTCTTCTGAAGTCGAAATCGTTCCCAGGTTGTATAACTATTGGTGCTATTGCCGGTAAAACAGGATATTCATTTTCTATTTTTACAACATGAGCTTCGCAACTTTTCCACACATCGCTATTAATGCCACTAATTACTTCTCGAATATTCTCAATGGCCACTGCGCTTAATGTTGGTGACTGATTATATTTTCGCAATCGTTTTTTTACGGTACCCCAAACCATTTCAATTGGATTAAAAATGCAATAGTATGGAGGTAATCGCAAAAGAGTATGGCCGTGCCTGCTGCAAATGGTGTCAATAACGTATTCGTTTTTGAAATTCCGACTTTTGATCATTCTAATTAATTCTTTTTTTACTGGAATCTTTTTAGGAACAGTGATATTTTTAAGTTCCATAAATTTTAAAATTTCGTCCTTTTTCGTGTTATTATTAGGTATTTTATTTAATATGCGGGAATGATACGACGCATTATCCATAACAATCACTGAATTCGGCGGAATATTGGGCAAGAGTTGTTCAACAAACCACTTTTCAAATAAATCGGCTGTCATATCTTCGTGATAATCGGCAGAAGACTTTGTTATATTTTTGGCCGACAATAGCAATGCATTAGATACAAAACCATCTTTGCTTCCGGCATGAAGAATAATAACACGTTTTCCTCGTGAACAGGGTGTATTTAATGCACACTTGTTTGTGTTGTCAACCCAGCCGTACTTGACAACATCATGCGTATCGAACCAGGTTTCATCTAAATAGATTATGTTTCTGTTTGAATTACGATACTGTTTTATTTTACTCAAATACTCTCGTCGAAGTTCAACAATACGCCGAGATTCCATTATTACCATTCGATTATCTAATTTCTTATATTTAAATCCACAACTTATCAAAATCTCGCGCAGTGTTTCCAAAGATGTATAATTATATTCAGGGAAATCTCTCAATTTTTCACGAATCAGTTCTAAAGTAGGCACTCTATTTTCTTTGTAAAAATTGTAAACTGTTCGCTGAATAACGTCTTTTGCAGCAGTGTCAATCCTACCCAATTTTTTATTTGGTCGCTTTCGTTTTAAGGAATGATCTGTAACAATGCCTAATTTAATAATTGTATATATCGTCTTATACCCGATTTTTGTTAATACATGAATTCTCGAAACAATTGCATTATCAGCCATCAAAATATTTTCTTTTTTCAAACACTCATACATATTTAAAACTATTCTTTGGGATTGTACGTGCAAATCTTTATTTTTTAATTCGGGGCTGTCATTAACATAATTGTCATTATCTATTGATAACACAGAAGTTGATGCATCTTGATCATTCGTATCAAATGGTCTCCAAAATGCCATCCTAGAAAAATATAATATTACTTACCTTATTATCCGCCTCTGATAGCTGCTTGCAAAATGAACTATTTAGGGTGTCATATAGCCAGACAAACAGGTGTTCCATCAAGATTTATTGCGATGCGCTTCGCTGTTGCCAAGTTTAAAATTATTGAATGTAACTTTAATACCATAATTAATATATCTGCAATTTTTCATGTTTCCAGGTAAGGTATAAAATCAATAAAATTTGGAAAAAAATAATACAATTCTTGAAACCGTTTTTCAGAACTTGGATTCTTAAAAGTTGTCTGATTTCTTAAAAGTCGATCATTATATCTATAAGAGTATTACCGCTAAATTCACCAACATGGCAACGTCGATATAGACCGAACATCGAAATCACCTCGAAATTCTGTCCAGACTACAATGTTGCCGATATTCGAAAATTACTTAGAGTATAAGTTATATATACAAAGTTCACAGTTGCTTTAATTCATTAGTGAAGAGTCCATGGAAATATTAGTACCTAGTTAATTAATTTATATAGATATATTTTTTGAGAATATGTTCATATTATTTTTTAAGAGTGTCGTTCGTTGACTAGCAATTGAATAATAACGAATAGAGAATAGAGAATATTTTTTAAATATAACCTTAGGAATTTTAGGAAATATATCTGACAACCTTGATTTGAAAGGCGGTCTCTTTGAAATCAGAGTGAGGCATATTTATGTTGGAAAATTATTAGTGGATGTACTATACATCCTTACTTCCTAGGACGGCTACACCATGTCCCCTCTTACTTCTTATTACTATTCTTTTAAAACTTTTTATTAAAAAAAATTCTTTCGGTTTCTGAAATTGCTTCAGAAAATTTTTCATAATATTGATTATCTTTAGCACTAATGTAACTCTGTATAGTCATTCTTTCTAATTCACCAGGGCGCCTTCTATTTAATAAGATTAGACGGCAATATACATACAGTTTCTAACAGAAACATGTAAGAATTAATATTCTTATTATTTTTCTGTAATTTATCACAACATTCATTTGTGATTCAGAGGAGATAGTTTTTCAATAGCATAAGGTCACTTGCTAGTGGTAGTAACGTCACTTTGTTTAATTTTTTCATGTCGTAAATCATTTGCAGCTTGACTGGAAATATCATATTTCCAATTTACTTATATTATTTGCATTTAGGGTCTTTATTTTAGCATATTTTTAGCAAATGATCCAGCTTTAAAAGTTTTGCTTAAGTTTTGAAACTATTTTAGTAGGAAAGACTAAAGAATCGTAATATTCTGGTTTCAATGAGTCAAAGAGCGTTTTAGTTGAATTGAGAAACTATTTTTTTTTAGTTCGATAAGAATTTTAGCTACTTTCCCTATTTTTCTTGACGCCATTGGTATAAAGTATTGTTCTCTATGGATCTTTAAATATTTTGAGCCAAACGCACAAATGAGCGGATCTTTTTTTGCCACGAGGAATACATTATCTGTTCGCATTCGATGAAAAACAGCTTCTTTTAAATAATTATGTGTCCAATTTAAGGTACCTTAATAAGAAATTTTGTGCTTGTGATTGGGAATTTCTGGTTATCGAATCAGGATTACATATTTTTCTGTGACGCCATAAGTTTTTTGCAGAATACATGCCGAAGCAGTGGTGACACCGTAGGTAATTTGTATCTGCAGATCCTTTCCTAACTGGTTTTAAATTTGCTGCAATTAAATAACAATTGCATTCTCGTTTTACTTCTTGGAGGGTAAACCAAAATTATTTGAACTTCTAATTCGTTTTAATAATATCGTATTATATGCCTGGGAAAATTTAATACAATTGATTCACAAAAGTAACAAAAAATAGATTTTTTAAAGACTTCATATTTATATTTCAAGTTTCTTCCATGTTGATCGATATTTAGGCTGACAGAAAACGAAGGTGAATTAGATTGTTCCTAAGAAGTATGTGCTTTGAAATATATTGCTAAAATATTTAAAGTAAACTTATCTCGATATTTAAATTATCTTTGTTAACTTGTTATTGAACTAGAGTGGAAAGAACAATTATTTATTTCTGGAAAACTTGAAGATTTTTTCTAAAAACTAAATTAAAAAAATAATATATTTTTCCGTTATCCATTTCAATATCAGAGTACTCAACGAATGTTATTCTTTTAAAAGCTATTGCACTTACTGAAGAATCATCGAAGGGAAAATAATTGGGATCTAACATTTCATCAGAAGCTGTAGATGGAGTTTATAAAAATTATATAAGTACATACCTGAAGAGTTTCCACACTATAATATATTATTTGGTTTACTTATCCACCGTCGTTTAGTCTCTGATTTATATTTGGAGGAGTAAACCACCGTAATGTAGTTTTTGACGTATATTTTGAATAGCGGAAAGATTTATTTTGTTAGTTTAATATACATTGGAGGAGGTATGTATAGTAATTTTAGATGGAAGACCATTTGGTATTAATTTGGTAATTGTATAAAAACTTCTAATGTTTTTATTTTCAATACATTATAAGAAGGGTTAGAAATTTCATATACACGAATATAATTTTAAAGATATTCACTCCTTCTGGAAGACGACTTATAACCGCATTTTGAAAAGTGAAAAGAGGAGCTATAGCCGGGACATGTAAATATATATATAAATATATATATATATATATATATATATATATATATATATATATATTATATATATATATATATATATATATATATATAATATATGACTTACAAAAACGTAAAACGTGACACAGACATTAAACGAACTGACATATAAAAGTTGATATCTGATATCTCATTGTTTACTGTCATTAGTATATAATTATTTTTATATGAGCGTATCGTTGATGTTTTCGAAAAAGGTAAGGTGGAGATATGTTATGACTTTAAGAGCTTTTTATGATGTTATATTATTATTGTTTAAATCAGATGAAATATATTTTATTTAGGTTTTGTGTATCTTTTTTGTCATTTTTTTGTCATTTTTGTCATTTATTATATGATTTTGAAAACATCAGAATTTTAAAAACAGAAAAAAACAAAAAGAAGAGGGAGATATACGAATCAATAGAAATAAAAAGAAACACCAACGCAATAAATGACAAAAAAGATACACAAAACCTAAATAAAATATATTTCAATCTGATTTAAACAATAATAATATAACATCATAAAAAGCTCTTAAAGTCATAACATATCTCCACCTTACCTTTTTCGAAAACATCAACGATACGCTCATATAAAATAATTATATACTAATGACAGTAAACAATGAGATATCAGATATCAACTTTTATATGTCAGTTCGTTTAATGTCTGTGTCACGTTTTACGTTTTGGTAAGTCATATATATATATACATATTTTAAAATATCTGTTTGTCCTTATATATATACACATTTTAGAATCTTGACAAAGGCAAGGGTTTCCTGCCGAAACGTTGATTGATTGCAATGGAAAATAAAATCTAGTTCCACATGTAACATATCTTTATTGAACCTAAACCCAAGAAGCATTAATTTTATATTATATATATTATATATATATATATATATATATATATATATATATATATATATATATATATATATATATATAAATATTGTGGCTAAACACCCCGTACGGGGTTACGCCGCTTAGCTCTCTAGATCTATTTTACGAGGTAGATCAGTCCTCATTTTCTTTATTTAATTTTTCTTGTTATTTTTCTCCACTGTTTCCTATCTCTGGTTTTTTCCCTCCATTGTAGTACGCCCGCCCTGTTGAGATCGTTTGTTACTTCTTGTAGCCATATAGATCTTGGTCTTCCACGTCTTCTTTTACCAGCTGGTGTCCATTCCAATATTGAGAATATTGTCGTAGATGGTCCTGATCTCAATATATGTCCTAGCCATTTTGCCCTTTGCTGTTTTATTTTACAAACTATATCCTCTTTAATTTCGTTTAGTAGTTCATGATTCGTTCTTTGTCTATATTGGTTTTCATTAATTTTTATTGGTCCTAATATTGCTCTTAGTATTTTCCTTTCTAGTATTCTAAGGTATTCCTCTTCTTTTTTGTCATGCTAAGGGTTTCGGCAGCATAACATCATAGTCGGTCGAATTGTTGTTTTATATATTTTCATTGTTTGCTAATAATATTCCCAAATACTTAAACTTTTCTACTTCTTCAAATATATATTCTCCCAGTCTAACCTTTTTGTTTTCATATTTTTTGTCAAATCTCATTATTTTTGTTTTTTTCTGATTTATTGCTAATCCCATTACTTTCCCTTCTGCTACCAATTCTTTTAACATACTTTCCATTTTTTTTCTGTTCTTTGTTATTATCACAATATCGTCGGCATATGCTATTATTTGTCCTCTCTCGTTCTAAGTGTACCTTTGTTGATTTTTCTGACTATATATTCCAGGGCAAGATTAAACAGAGTTGCAGATAATGAATCTCCTTGACGTACACCTTTATTTATAACAAATTCTTCTGTGTCTCCTTCTTGTGTTTTTACAGTTACTACGGTTTTGCTCATTGTCATTTTTATTAATCGTCTTAATTTGTTGTGTATTCTCATTTCTCTCATAGCTGTAAGTAATTTCGCTCTGTTTATTGAATCAAATGCTTGTTGGAAGTCTATAAAAAGCAGTTCAATTTCTATTTTATATCCATAAGCTTTCTCCATAATTTGCTTTACCGTATGTATGGCATCTGTTGTTGACTTTCCCCTAATAAATCCGCATTGATACTGTCCCATGATATTTGTTGTCACTGGCCAGTCTTCGTTGTATTAAGGTTGATATGATTTTATACGCTGTGTTTAATAATGTCAGTCCTCTATAATTATTACACATTTGTTGGTCTCCTTTTTTATGGATTGTGATAATTTATCCTTTGTGCCATTCTTCTGGCATCTTTTCTTCGTCCCATATGACTTTTATTAATTGGTATATTTTTTCTCTGAGTTCATATCCACCATATTTTATTAGTTCCATGTTTATACCGTCTATACGTGGTGCTTTACCGTTGCGACTACTGTTTATAATTTCCTCAACTTCATCTCTCGTTGGTTTTTCTAGCTCGGTTTCTATCATCGTGGTCTCTTCTTCCACATTTTCATTTAAGTCTTCGTCCTCTTGTACTGTTAATAATTCTTTAAAATAATCAGTTCAGATTTCTTTAAACTCTTTGTCATTTTCTGATGCTTTTCCATTTCTATCCTTTATGTCTTTTATCTTTTCTTTGAAGGTTTTGTTCTGATCGCTAATTTTCTTATAAAATGCTTTTGTGTTTCTATTTTTGTTTGTATTCTATTTGTGTTTTCTTTTTCTATTTCATTTATCTTATCATTTAACCAGGTTCGTTTAATTTTTCTTATTTTTTTACTAATGCTAATTTGTTGTATTCATCTTTATATTCTTGTCTATTTGTTCTGATCCACCTTTGTCTTATTTCTATCTTCTTTTTTAACATGTTAGGACAGTCTTGATTATACCATTCTTCTTTTTTGTTTTTTCTATCTAAATAAAAATATATCAAAACAAAATGTTATGTATCCATAAAAATATTAGATTTACTAAACATTGAACTGATAACAACAAGGAAATGTTGACTATGAATCTGCAATCAATAATAATTAAAATTCAGTCGATTTTAACAATAAACACAAACAAGCCTGGCCAGTTGGCTCTGCCAAAGCCATTTTTCAGAAAAAAAGTTATTGTGAAGTTTTATAAATAAATCTGATTACATTGTTCATTTAATAAACACTATATTTTATAAATATATAAACTAATAAATGATGTCTTATTTTCAGGTAAGAAACTTAAATTCTTCACATCAAAAGAAATACTCAGGTAATGTTTTACAACTTAATAATGAACTATTTAAAGGAATTATTAAAACTTAGGTAATTATCTAACGAAGTTATAATAGTGAAATTAAGCTTTTCTCTTTCGTACTTTTTACATTGATCTTTTTTTTACTAGCTGAATAATACCATTTCCAGGAAATAAACTTTGCTTTAACTTTTCATAATGCAAAAAAATATTGGAACGAAAAGAAAGGCAGAGTGTGAAAAGGAAGCAGGGAAGGAAATATTACTGTCTTAAAAATGTATGACGTTAAATTGATAAATTTCTAATTAAGGCTGTTTTATCGGTACACCAAAACCTAGATATAGTGTTTTCTCTGTTATTTACCGATAAAATATCTCGAAATTTGGACACGTGATTCAAAATTATGTTGCCTTTAAACTGATGGTTTTACTTTTTATTTTTATTTGAAAGTTCTTTTGAAATATCGGATTATACAGTTTAACGTTCTATTATAACCAAACTTTTTACGCCCATCACTTGAAAGAGTTTTTTTTCTGTAATCGTTGGTTTGTTTTTCACCTTTTTATGTCCAGTAATAATCGAGAAAAGCGTGTTCAAATTTTGAAGAAAATTGCTAAAAAATACTGAAATCTAATAGTGAAACGTGTTACTCATCATTGGCATTTAGTTTCACCGTTATCGGCTGCGTGACTTCAAATCTCATGAACGTACGGTCAGATAGTTTGATTTGAAATCAATTTCAAGTTATAACTGCGAAATTGTTTATTTGTTTGTGACAACAAATTAAATTTTTTTTGATAATAATATTTTTATGTTATTTTAAATTTATTATAAATAAACACCATGATGTTTTTTGCAGTCACGTTTCACAAATTTATATTCAATACTATATTTAGCTAAGACATATAAATTAAAAATGTGATAATTATTTTTAAAACATCTACGATAATCAAACAAAAAAGGTATTCCCGACAAAAGTAATTTGAATGGAGAATAATGCATTTGTTGTAATTAAACCACCCGCCGGCCGGCGCCACTGCGAAAACAGCTGTACCCGTCGTCGGCTGGCGTAAGCAGTGAGGAAAAAGTAAGTGATACGCCCATTTTAAATCGCAGTGTGTTTTGACTGCTAAAACAGAGTTAAACACAAAGTTTTGAATTTTTAAACAGTTACTACTTTTAGAATGAAAGCATGAGTGCCCCTTATATTTCTCGCACTGGACCCTTGATTTTCCCTTACAGTTTATCATCTTACATCTTTCCCTGTTTACAGTCCAGTTTGGCAAGTATAAAAACTGATCTGTTTCTACATATATATTGGTCTGGGTTCAATGCACCTTCTTTTGGATGGTTGTTCAGATGTGGAGCTTCTAGGCCGACCTACTTTTCTTTTTGTAAAAAATCACTGTTAGTTGTTCAGCTAGAATTGTTTTAAAATTCAGCAGTGGTAATAATCTTTTCAGTTTTTTTAATTTGCTTTTTGATTTGACTGTCTAATAGCCTAAATTATTACTAAAATAAAGAAACCTTTTGATCATTTCAAAACGATTGATAGACATTACGTCTCTAACTTGTAAAATGTTTGTTCTTCTTCTTCTTTAAGTTCCATCTTCTATCGAAGGTTGGAAATCATCATGGCTATGCGGACTCTGTTGACTGCCGCTCTAAAAAGTTCTGCACTACTGCATTCAAACCATTCCCTTAAGTTCTTAAGCCAGGATATTCTTCGTCTTCCCACATTTCGCTTTCCTCGGATTTTGCCCTGCATAATAAGTTGTAATAATGCGTATTTTTGCCCTCTCATCACATGTCCCAAGTACTCAAGTTTTCGTCTTTTAATAGTTAATATTATTTCCGCCTCATTTCCTATCCTTCTAGTTACTTCCATGTTTGACACTCTTTGAATCCATGATATTCGTAGGATTCTTCTATAACACCAAAATTCAAAGGCGGCCAGCTTATTCAGATGAACTTGTTTGAGTGTCGAAGCTTCCAGACCATAAAGAAGAGTAGAGAACACGTAACATCGAAGCATTCTCAGGCGTAGTTCTAACATTATATCCCGACAACAAAGAAACTTTAATAAATGATTTACGTGCTATTTCAATACGTGTTTTAATTTCTTTGGTTTGGTCTACATCTGATGTTATCCATGTTCCTAAATATTTATAGTTATTAACATTCCCAATTGCAGTATCTTCAATAGTCAATTGAATATTTGCATGTGCAGATTTAGTCATGATCATACATTTAGTTTTCTTTAAATTTATCTTCAGTCCGTACTCATGACAGCGTTCATTAAGGCGTTGCATTAGGTTCTGTAAATCATTGTTGTTATCCGTAATTATTACTGTATCGTCTGCAAAACGTAAGTTATTCAAAACTTCTCCATTGATAGATATACCTTCTATTGAGTCTGAGAGCGCTTCTTGAAATACCGCTTCACTGTAGACATTAAAAAGTAGTGGGGACAGCACGCAACCCTGGCGGACTCCTCTCTGTATTTTGATATTTTCGGTGTACTGGCTGTCAACTCTTACCTTGGCAGTTTGATTCCAATATAAATTAGATATAATTTTCAGATCACGACTGTCAATATTTTTGCTTTTTAATATATCTACAAGCTTTTTATGTTGAACTTTATCAAATGCCTTTTCAAAGTCTACAAAACATAAGTACATATCCTGATTCATGTCCATGCATCTCTGAGCCAGCACATTCAAGCCGAACAAAGCATCTCTTGTACTCATACCATTTCTAAAGCCAAATTGTTGTGTCCACTAATCTCATATTCAAGAGTTTTAACAATTCTGCTGTGAATTATTTTCAAAAATGTTTTAAGTGTGTGACTCATTAAAGCTATTGTTCTGTGGTCTGAGTAAGTTGTCAAACTTGGTTTTTTGGGAATTGCTACAAAGGTTGATTGCAGCCATTGTCTGGGGATTGTGACAGTCTGATATATTAGATTAAAGAGTTCAACCATTACATCAATAACATCTTCATCGATGAGTTTTAATAATTTGATGGGCACCTCATCTGGTCCAGTAGCTTTACCCTCTTTTGTGTTTTTAATGGCATAGATGACTTCCTCTCTTAATATTGGTGGTCCAGTATCCTCGGTGATTTCTAATGATAGTTCTTCTCTTTCATCATTAAATAGTTGTTGAATGTAATTGGTCCAGTGACATAATCTCTCCTTCATATCAGTAATAATATCCCCTTTATTATTTTTAAGGATACTCGTTTTTGTACGCTTTCTAGAACCTGTCATTTCTTTGATTTTTTTGTGTAAATTAAAGCTATCGTACTTTTTATCCAGATCTTCTATTTCCTTGCATCTATCGGAGAGCCACCTCTCTTTTGCCTCTCGAATTTTCTTTCTGATGTTTCTCTGAATTTCTTTGTATTTATTCAGGTCTTTTGCTTTATGTTTTCTTCGTTCTTCCATGAGTTCAAGAATTTCTACTGTCATCCAAGGTTTTTTTTTTCTTTAAGTGGTTTGAGGGTTTCTTTTCCAACTGACACAAGGGCATGTTGAATTTTTCTCCATTTTTGGTCAATAGTTAGATTTTCTGCATTATCTTCTTTGACTTTCCTTAAGCTCTCGTTTATTTTAAATTTGGTTTCCACATATGTGTTGTCTTGTTTGAGACGTCTTGTATCTATGATTTTCTTGGTGCTAGGGCTGTTGACCTTCTTTAGTTTCACTCTCATCGACAAAACAACCGGGTTGTGGTCGGAGGATATGTCCGCTCCTGGATAAGTTTTAGATGATATTATAGAATTTCTATATCTTCTGTTGACGATAATATAATCTATTTGATTTCTGACTATTTTGTTGTTATTGTCAGCTGGTGACCTCCATGTATATAGTCTACGTTTAGGAAGTTTGAACAAGATATTTGTAATTATGAGTTCCTCTTTGACACAGAAATCGACAAGCCTATCGCCACGTTCATTCCTTTCCCTGAGTCCATATCGCCCCACGCAATTCTCCACTTCTCCTTGGCCAACTATTAGCGTTCAAATCGCCCATTATAATAATATAAATATAAATATATAAATAAAATGTTTGTTGTCTAAGCTCAATAGCGTCTTGTAGTAAGTTGTCTTTTTAGAGAAATACGCCAAGAACAAACTGTATTTTTTCCAAATATACTAATACTTGAGAACAACTTCTGAATATAAGATAGGATATAATATATAATATATAATATATAATATATAATATATAATATATAATATATAATATATAATATATAATATATAATATATAATATATAATATATAATATATAATATATAATATATAATATATAATATATAATATATAAGATAGTTCGTTTAATAGATTATCGCAAAGCGTTTCACAGGGTCAAATGACAACATTTATGTCAGATACTGAAAGAAATAGGAATACCATAACACTTAATTCCACTTATAACTGAACTATACGAACAAATTTACTGGAAATATTAAAGTGCTTAATAGAATTTCAAACGAATTTCTGTCAAAACAAGGTATCAGACAAGGATGTATACTGCTACACAATTATTTAATATATATCGAGAGCATAGTATAAGAAGAGCGGATTGGAAAAGGGCATCTCAATAATTGGTCGAAAAATAAGCAACCTACGTTTTGCAGATGACATCCCTTCTTACAAATAGTCAAGAAAAGGTAATTAATCTCGTACGAATGGTAAAAAATAAAAGTTAAATATTTGGTCTGCAATTAAACATAAGAAAAGACAAAGATCATGATAGTGAATAGACAATACAACAATCATCCACAGCTAAACACGATTGACCGATTTGAGGTTGTGGGGCTCATACTGATATCTAAGATCATTGATTATAAACGTAGATGTGATATAGCGACGCAAAATATGGGAAAAATATGGACGGACTTTCAATTTCAAAACTCTGCAAATGGGGTTCATCAATTGCTTGATATTCCCAATGCTGAGAAACGTATATGAAATCTTGGACCTTACTGTATGTGGAACGAAAAATAATATACGCCAGTTTCAATGTTCTGTGAGAGACGAATGTTACGAATTTCGTGGACCAATCAGCTGACAAATAATTCTAGTTTAATGATAAGCAAGACTTGGTGGGCACGTCGTAGCGCAGCGGGAGTGCCAGACGTCGGTGGCAAAATTGGAAGGGAGATATGGGGCTATATGGGTGCATATGTGTGAAGATTTTGGTGGAGGGTTCTGTCGTGATCGGACCGACAGGTGCGATCTTTATCGATTGGGGGTACAGTAAGGAGGGAGCAACTTAGATGTTAGAACATCTAAAGAGTCAAGAGTGTCCACGATAGTCCTAACCTAGTGCTTAATCATACGGATGATATTGCGGTGCAAGAGCCGGATGATCATTGTATTGCGGGCGGATCGAGTTACACTAAATCCTTAAATGAGAATAATTGCTATGTAATGACTCTGTAACTCTAGGATGGACCGGTCGAACAAGTTAACCTGCAGCAATCAGGTAGACTCAATCTTAGATCATTGAAAGAGTGACTAGAGCACTACGAGTGCGCATAGACCGCGCGTTTGACTAGACTTCACTTAACAAGCTAGACTATTCGCATAGTGACGGCAGCGAACTAGAACTGTATAGTGTGCAGCGTGAGAGGAGGTCGTTTGGTATAATAGAGCGGGCTACGCAGGCAGATAAAGACACTTAAGTGAGAATACACAGCAAGGAGTTTAGGATTATATTGGGAAGTGACTACGAATGTACAACATCCAACAACAGATGTATGTGTGTTTGGTACGCAGCACGTTGGGTCGCACAATGTGTGACATGTCAGAGCTCTGACATACATACTCGCAGAATTACGCACACCGAAATTTTATGGGTCATGCGGACACACATACATAGTGCAGAGGGGTGGGGGTACTTTAGTGGCGTTTTAGGGGGAGTCTGCTAGGAATGGGGGGGGGGTAAAGGTGGAGGAGGTAGGGAGTTAGTTTAATGTCTATTTGGGTGGGTGCGGACAGCACGAGTGATAGACATTACATTATAGATCGGCAATGTTGAATGTGTATTGAGTTAGTGTTAGTGTTATTTACATGGAGGTTAGATAATCACAATTCGACTTCAGAGATACTTAGGGAGAGACACTATAGTCACACTAGAGATGAGTGGTCTAGTCATATGTATATATCTAGGGTCTATATATATATGTCTAGTATATTCATAGTTATCTATTATTATGTATATATCGGGAAGTGGTAGGGGGTGGATTCTAGGTGCACTTTAAGTGAGTTTAGTCTATCATATTATTAGCACATTGTTAGATTGTAGAGGAGGTGTTAGCTGATGGTGAGTATATCAATACAAAGTAGATTCTAATGTAATCGTTGTTATGGTGGACATTAATATTGTCTTGGGCCGTCTGAGGGAGGGAGGGGGAGGGGAGGGAGGGCAGGGGTGAGGTTATAGGTGGGTAGAGTGAGAGAGTAGCGTTAACGTGAGGGATGAGGGTGTGATGTGGAGATACGAGGAGCGAGTGTGTAGAGATGGTGTGAGAGTATGTGTTTCAAGTTATTTTAGTAAGTGAGGATAGGAGACGGAGGTAGGTATTTGTTTTTAGTATATCGGGAGGTATTGGTGATAGGTGTGGGAATAGATATTGATAGTGGGGAGTGAGTTGAGTAGAGTTTTATTGATGACTCACTATAGACAAGGAGGAGGTGTAAGGGGGGGTCTACATTATGCGAAGGGGTGTTGTGGGGGGATGTTTTTTCAGAGATGTGGTTGGATTGATAGGTAGGATGAGGACAACAACGTGATGTGTGTGGGGGGCTTAGAGGTGTGTGGGTTAGTGTGATTGGGGTGATGTGTGGGGTTTCGTGAGTGGGTTTTGACGGGATTGCAGAGGTGAGATGTGAGGCGAGTCTTTTTGAGTTGGATGGGGTAAAGGGGTTGTACACAAGGGAGTAGGTGAGTTGAGTGGTTAGTTAGTTAGGTGTGTGGTGTGTGGTGTTACTGGTGTATTGAGTGTAGTTGTTAGTGTGAGTGGGTTGGATGTGACAGGGGTACTGGGAGGAGGGTAGGTGGTGTGGGGGGAGGTTGGGGGGGGTGGAAATGTAGTTATGGGTGTGGTTTTGGAATATGTTATATGTTGGTGTGTGTGGTTGTGTGCAGGATGTTTGTATGTTGTATGTGTGGTGGTTGATTCAGTTGGAGGTAGTGATAGTTGGGTGTGGACAGTATTGGGTGTGGCAGTATGAAGGATTTTTTGGTATAGGAGAGCACGGTGAGTGTGTTGGTACATAGTTTGTACTTAGATAGTATTTAATACGTACAGGTGACTGTATTAGTTGTGATGGTATGGGATGTGTTCAGTGAGTTATGTTTATGGTTTTTTGTGTTATTTGTGTAAAATGTTTTGGTATTTATTTTATGGTGATATTGTTAGGAATTATATTTTGGGTTCTTATGTTTTGGTATATTTTTTTTTTTTATGTTTTATTTAGGGTGTTTATTAAATTCTATAGGTGTTTTTTTGATTAGTGTTTAAATATTTATTAAATTGTGTTGGTTATTAAAGTTGATTTGTTTGGGTGGTATTATTATAATTTTGGTTTTTTGTTTTATTTTAACTATAAATAATAATATAGATTATGGTTTTGTTTTGGAAGGTATGTGTGGTGATTGCGTCACATGTTTTTTAATTTTTACATATTTTAAAAAAATATTTTAAAAAATGTTTTTCTTAGACTTTTCTACGCAAAAAAGGTGCTCTTGTAATTTTTGATAGATATCACCGTTTTCGATTTATTTAAACTCGAAACTATACATGTATTTTATTGTAATCGTTACATTTCTTAATATTCATCAATTATGCTTTGGAATTGACACTTGTATTAGCAATAATATTACAAATTAATGGAAAGCTTAATTAATACTTAACATTTAATTAATGGCGAAAATAATATTTCCAACAATTGTTCAACATGTCCTCCATTTTGTTGAATACGTAATCAATTCTTTATTTAACGAACGCTTTGATCTATACGCATTAATCTATATATATATATATATATATATATATATATATATATATTATATATATATATATATATATATATATAATTCTTTGGAGGGTAACTTTCGGGGAAAGCGTCAAAACAAGGATCAGCTAGAGATGGTATAAGCCAGTTGGTGTAGAACTTTATTCTAAATGTGAAATTTTCGGTGATATGTTGTCACCTTCATCAGCACCTAAATGGAAAACCTATTTTAGTACAAGTGGTGGAAATTAACATTTAAAACCTACATTGAAAATGTTCAGTTGGTCCTAGAGGTGAAGAACACTGTCACAAACATGTTAAAAATATTAAAAAATACATTTAAAATTTTGAATAAAAACATTACAACACAACAGGGTATTATTTAAAATACAAACACAACAAAAATCTAAAAATTACAACCTACAAAAACTGCAACTTCATGTTAAAGGTAGAAAAGAAGAATTATTCTTCTTTTTTGATGACATATTTCTGACTTCTGTCAATATCCGGGTGTCATATGCAACGAGGTTATAATTTTCACGTTAGAACCTCATGGATATGGAAAGAAAGAACCCCAGGAAACACAATCAGCAGGAAATGAAGTCTTTTCTCAAGTACAGGTAGGCAATCTATGCATGTATGATAAGTTCCCTACATTCTCCAGTTTGTTACATCTTGTCAAGTCCTGTTGAAGTAGAAAGGAATAAATACAACTTAAGCTTTCAACATCTTTCTTACAGTTCATAGAAGAACTGCAGTTATGGATGTAGCACATTTCTATGAAGTTTCTCTTAAATTGGTTGTCAACCCTCTTTAGTACTTGCACATTTTTATAGTTAGCAATGTGTCCAGTATTCTTAATATGTTGGCTAAAGGCTGTGCAGGTGGGCTTCCTCACTACATCACTCTTGTGCAAAGCTAGTCTTTTTGAGAGTTTCTGGCTGGTTTGACCGACATACACTTCTGAACAGGAACCACATGGAATAGAATACACTACATTGAAGTTATCCAGTTTTTTAACTCTTTCTGTCAGGTGAGTAAAGTATGTCCCTAATCTTTTGTACACTGAATTTGCCATCACTATGTTGAACTGTCTGAAAAGGTTTGTGATCTGTGGTGATAAACCTCTGATGTAAGGTAATCTCCCATAGAAAACTTCTACTGTTTCTCCTTCTAATGTTTGTCTTTGGTGTGTTCTAACTGTTGGCGATATCTTGGAATAGCAATTTATTAAAAAGCATCTTAGGGTAGTGATTTTTTCTAAGAATCTCATACAATAATTTGATGTTCTTATTGTAGTTAAAAGGGTGACAAATTCTTTTTATTCTGTTTTTCAGACCTTTGATGATGTTAATCTTCTGTTCGTCTGGAGGATACGAGTGAAAAGGCACATATCTACCTGAGAATGTTTTCTTCTGTAGCAGTCCAACCTTACTGTGTTGTCCTCATGTCTGGTTACATGGGTGTCGAGGAATGGAACACTATTATTCTCTTCTGTTTCAACAGTGAATTGTAGGTGAGTGTTATATGAGTTGAAAATGTCAAGAGTGTAGTTGATTTTGTCTGCAGGGACTGCACATATGAGGTCGTCTACATATTGGTAAATGAAGGGGAACTGGAAATCAACTTTTTGCTAAAGTTGGGGATATAGCTCCACCCATTTGAAAAGTGAAATATGTATTGTTGTATAAAAAGGTAATCAGTTTCAGGAACAAAACTTTGGGAATTGTACAATTCTGTTCAATAAGATGGTAAGTAGTTGTCAGAATAGAAACTACCAGTTCAAGAGGGATGTTGGTAAACAAGGAAGTAACATCAAAACTCACCAAGACATATCCTAAAGGTAGTAAAAACCCATTAATCTTATTTGCAAATTCAAAAGAATCTTTAATTTTGTAGGTATTATGAGAAGAAAAAGAAGTGTCAATAGTACCTGCCAGACATTTAACCAAGGATTGAGTAGGGGCATTCTTACAGGCAATTATAGGACGTAGAGGGCACCCTTCTTTGTGAATTTTTGGAAGTCCATAGTATGTTGGGGTGGTACCGGTATAGTTGGTTAATTCTTTTTTGTTTTGGTGGTAATATATCCTTCTTCATGTAGTTGTTTTATTAGTTAGTTGGTGTTTCTTTCTACTAATGGAGTCAGATCTTTGGGGATTTTTTTATAGGAGTGTAGGTCATTGAGAAGTTCAAAAGATTTGGTGATGTAATCGTTTCTGTCCATTATGACTGTAGTGTTACCTTTGTCTGCCCTTGTTACTATAATATCAGGGTTGTCTTTCAGAAATTTTCTCGTTTTGTTTCAATGGCCATGGATGGACTGATGTAATAACGGTTGGTTTTGATGTGGTGGTAATGATATTCGTGATTTTTGAATCACGAAATTATATATATTTATTTATATATTATATTTATATAATATATTTATTATATCAAAGAATTGATATACCAAAGAATTTGTAAATGCTACAACGGTACGTAAAGAAGTAGAACAATCCTTAGTAAAGAAAACCTTAAGAAAAATAGAAGAAGAAAACCTATAAAAATAATACTGAGAGGAAAACCGCAAATGTTTAAAAAATATTAAAAATTGATTTTTTAAATTTTTGTTCTAAAATAAGTATTTTAGTTATAATTTTACTTATAACTAATTTGGGCATATTATCTGTATTTGATCCTAACACCTAGAATGGTGATTAAAATTAGCGCTTAAATGATAACAAAACATCGCTTGTGATACACAACACTGACAAATTGTATACTATGTTTCATTGTACAACTAACCTCGTGTTAAATGGAAAATAAAAGAATACTGAAACAATGTTGGAAGCGATTAAGCTCTGAGAACACATTGTTAATTAATCATAATGTCGCGTTAGGGGATCATTTTTCACAGTGCGATGAGACAGGTGCTCGAGCAAGTCGTTAGTGTTACAACTTTTTTAGCGTATGATGAAGTAGAACAATGATCTTTCTGTTTTACTTTAACGTTTAAAAATGACAATCAATTTGTTGCGTAACTGATATTTGATTTTTGAAATTTTTTACTAACCAAGGATTTATTGTCTGTTTCAATATGAGTTAAAAAAAAGTAAGACGCAGAAAAATACAGAAGATCAAAAATATAGTTAGACGTTAACAATATTTGATAGCCAAGGAAACCAAAACAAAAAACATTTTGTACTTCTGCTCCATCGGAAAGAAAACCAAAACAAAAACATTTTGTATTTCTGCTCCACCTAAATATTAGTTTAGTTATAATTACTACTAACGTCTAGCTGTTGTCAGGTCAGGATAATCTTGACCAATCCGATCGCACTTGATTTTGTGTACTCTCACTTACATAAAGCGTCTGTAAATGTAATGTATCAATCATATTTTTGACGTAAAATATCTGTCAACAAACATAGATACTCCTACTGGCAGAGTATCTGTAAGTTTTAAAACAACCCTTCTCTCGATATCCAGCCTTTCTGGTGTAAGTACCAAGCTGGATGCAATAAATCTGCCTTTACCTTCATATTTACCTTCATATTCAATAAGTAGAGGCATGAGACAGGGTGATACAATATCACCGAAACTTTTCAATCAGGCTCTTGAAGATACTTTTAAATGATTAGAATGGGAAAAAAAAGGTATAAAAAATTTGTGGACAACGCTTGAACCATCTAAGGTACGCTGATGACATCGTATTGATAACCGATAAAAAAGAAGAATTATTTGAAATGATGAAAGAACTGGACGTAGAAGCTGGAAAGATAGGCCTTAATATGAATTACAGCAAGACCAAAACTATAACAAATACGATGAAGACATCACAATGAGAATCGGACAAGATGAAATAGAACAAGTTAAGGATTATATATATCTTGGTCAAACTATAAAACTTAACAAAGAGAACCAAACAGCAGAGATCAAGAGACGAGTTAGACTGGCATGGGCGGCATTTGGCAAACTAAGCTACATTCTTAAAAAAAAAAAGATATCCACAGCATCTTAAGACCAAAGTATATAATCAATGTGTACTCCCTGTTCTTACTTATGGTTCCCAAACGTGGATATTTACAAAAGCAAACATGGACAAAAATCATAAAAACCCAAAGAGCAATGGAAAGACACATGTTGCACAAGACTAATGGATAAGAAGAGAAATGAGTGGATAAGAGAGAAAACAAAAGTGAGGGATGTTAGACAAGAAGTTGCAAAATTGAAATGGAGATTTGCGGACACAATATAAGACAAAAAGAAGACCGATTGAACAAAATTCTTATACGAATATAAACGAAGGAGAGGAAGGCCCCAAATGAGATGGGCGGATGATATCAAGAAGCACGTGGGCTCTAGATGGATGACATGTAGCGACAGACAGAGAAGAATGGAAAAGGATTGGGGAGGCCTATGTCCAAAGATGTACGAAGAAGGCTAATTAGATAGATTAGGTAGATTACCTTCATACATGTAAAAAATCAAGTGAAATTCTCCGTAGTGGTCATGACAAAATTCTTCAATCCTTCAGGGTTAGGTTTTCCTCGCACAAACTGTTTCATTAATACTTGTCCATTAAAGGGAATCAATTGCTAATTGATTGACACTTTTTCAGTTCTTTCATTATGCAGACAAGCCTTGTGAATTTGATTCAAGAATGGTCTTACTTTCCAGAATCTATCATTTTCTTTACAGCCATCGTCGTCAACAAACAATTTTGAGTCGTATTCAAATGACAAAAAAACTATTTCTTGACATGTTGTCTGAAACTATGGTATCTATTTGCCAAAACATTCAATATCGTGGTAAATTATAAATACCAATATAGCATTTTTCATATAAAAAAGCTTGCACCGTCAAGATTTACGTCGTCAGAACCCCACAACGTTGCCAAAACATCAGAATAGTTAGTAAGTGAGGAATTTTTAAAATGTTAACTATTTGTCAAACTGTTATATATACAGTAAATACACTTAGTTTTTAAGACTACTGCAACCACTAAAATTCACAAGAAAACATTTTAATACAAAATTATATATTCTAAATAAAAAATTTTAAACTTAATTTTTTAGGGCTTTAATAATAATAACGTCTTGCCATTATTTCTTATTTAAAATAATATATCTTATATGGACGCTTATCAGCTTACTACAGACTATTTATTTGTTTTGGCATATCACAATCACAATACACAACAATAATTAGTTTTTAAGGTCTATTAATCTAAATTTAATATGTATTTATTAATACAATGTAATAATATATATTATATTATGATGAAATTGTGTAAAAAATCAAAACATAAACAAAATTCTTACTGTATAAAAGCGGCAACACTTATTGAGCCTATACACTTTTGCCACACGCTCAACTGTTAATAAAATTTGAAGTATTTCCATATCAGTTGCGTACAATTGTCTAATATGTATATTTAATTAAAATTATAATTTTGTGAAATATTAGAGTTAAAGAGTTATTTCATAAAATTTATATTATTAATAATAACTAGACTCGGCAACTATGCATATTGCATATTTTGCATATTGTGCATATTTTATGCAAATATTTCATATTTTGGCATATTTGTATAAAATTCAGATTTTTATACTGTATTTGAAAATTTTTAAACATACCAATTTATTTCAATTCTTGTATAAAATTTTGTAGTCATTTTAATCAAGAAATGATCTAAGTACGTAATCTCTACAGGTACAAAACATTTACAATTTCAAAGAAGATCAATTTAAGTAGCCCTCAACATTCTTAGAAAGTCTCGGTCACTGAGGCATTCAGTTATTGTATAATCGCTAAGGGTTCGCTCATTTGCATTTTATGATCTAATCCCCAAATCTATCTACAATTTATTGTATCTTAACAGCAGGTAAACGGCTAATAGTTTTGTTCCTAATTTAGGGATTTTCCAAAATCTCCCAGTTTATTGAATTAGGTACCTAAACATTTCTAATTTGATGCTCACATTTGTAAATCATTTTTGTTTTGATATTCAAAGCGTAAACACTCGTTGTGCGTAACAAAAAGGAAGATTGTGATTTTATAATGCCTAAAACAACCAGTGCTTCAACTTGGATTAAACCTTATAAAGAGCTGTCTATGGATATGGGAAAAATCTACTGTTCAGTCTGTGGCAAAATTGTAAGTATCTAATATTTTCTATTAAATATCTAATATTTCATACATACAGGGTGTTTCCAAATGACACTTACAACGTTTGACTGTAGATACTTCTCGAAAAATTGAACAAAACGATATAGTTAATGAGGGGTCAAACTATTTACTTTTCGAGATACAGGGTGTTAAATTAAAAAAAAATAAATTCTTTTAGTTAATAACAACAATAACTTTAAAACCAATAAACGTATTTACTTGAAATTTAGTACTCGTAGGTGTTATGAAAATAGCTTCTTAGTGAAAAAATGCAGGTACAATACAAGGTGTGTATTTAGAAAAATTTTTCACCTTTACTTTTTTTTATGAAGTCAGCTATTCTAAAACACAATTATTTTTATTGTAATTGAATTAACAAAAAAAAACTTTTGTTGAATTTTAAAATAAGTTATATGATGTACTAATGGTTAGTAACAAAAACTAATTTGTGGATTAATACTGCATTTAAAACACTTAGCGAGTGTTTTTTTTCCAAACCAGTTATTTGATTAACCAAAAACACCTTGTATATTTTTTATATTTTAAAGGTTGGGTTAAAATAAAGGTTTTTATTTTTATTTATAGATAGCATGTGAGAAGAAATTTCAGATAGACCAACATGTGAGAACTGCTTCACACATTGCAAAAAAAGGAAAAATAGGAGGAAAACATCAAACTTCAATGGCTAAATGTTTCCAATCTACTTAAAAAAAATTAGATGAGCAAGAAACTTTTAATGAAGACTTGTGTCGCGCATTAGTGTCTGCAAACATACCGCTTTCAAAATTAGCAAATGTAAATTTTAGTTCGTTTCTAAAAAAATATTGCAAACTTAATGTTCCAAGTGATCGGTCTCTAAGAAGAAATAATGTGAACGGGCTATACTCGTCGGTGTTAATTAATATTAAGGAAAAAATTGCAGATAATTATTTTTACATATCTGTAGACGAAACCACTGATTCCTCAGGAAAGTATATTGCTCATTTATTGATTGGTGTTCTTAAAGAAGATACCTTACCAAAATCTCATCTTATTTCATGCCAGCAACTTGAGAAAACAAATGCTTTAACAATTTCGCGTTTTATACAAGAAACATTAGCAACTTTTTTTCTTCCGACAACTATTCCTTCTAATAAATTACTGCTTATTTTATCGGATGCTGCTCCTTATATGGTGAAAGCAGGACAAAATTTAAAAATATTTTTCCCAGATTTAATACATGTTACTTGTGTAGCGCATGGATTAAACAGAGTTGCAGAGGAAATACGAAAAAAGTTTCCTCTTGTAAATACCATGATATCCAGTGTCAAAAAAGTATTTCTTAAATCTCCTATAAGAATTCAACTTTATAAAGAAATGCTACCTAACATTCCTCTTCCACCACAACCTATTTTAACGCGATGGGGAACATGGTTAGAAGCAGCTAATTTTATGCAGATCATTTTGTTAAAATAAAGAACATAATTGATACGTTAACAGATGAAAGTTCCCAATCTCTTTTGGATTCTAAACAAACTTTTCAGAGTAACTTCTTCAACAAGAACTTTCATTTATAAAATCAAATTTTAGTTTTGTTCAAAAAACAATTACTCAGTTAGAATCACCAAAACTGTCATTGTTCGAAAGTACAGCATTAATAAAAGAATTTGCGTCATGTTGTCGGAACGTTAGAGGTAATATTGGAAAAGATATTTTAAAAAAATTTGAAGCTACTATGGAAAAAAATAAAGGTTACCATATTCTTTCTGAAGTAGTCAGTGTTCTAGCTGGAAATATTTCGGAAACAATTAATTTAGAACCAAATGTCTTGGTTAGTTTGAAAAATGCTTCCGTTACATCAGTTGATGTTGAACGAAGTTTTTCCATATATAAATATATGTACTCAGACAGAAGCCACAAGTTTTTGTTAGAAAATTTTGAACACCACTTGGTCATTTATTGTTAACCATAATTCTAAATAAGTTTATTCATACTTAAAAATGATGTAGTTACTTAAATAAATGTAAATCTTAATGAATAGTAGGAAATATTTAGTTATGTACACTTTTTTTTTAAATAAAATTGTTACTATTTTACGATTTTTTTATTTATTTGTATGCATATTTTTGTAAAATATTTGCATATTTTCGGGTAAACACGTGCATATTTATGCGCATATTCTCTACATTTTTATTTGCATATTTGCTGTAGTCTAATAATAACAAATCTTTTTGGTTATTTAATCAATATAATTCAAAAATTTACAATATAATGATGATTACCTTTTTCTGATTATTACACCATGTTGACGCTATGAAAGATCAAGCAGTTCCGTATGGGTTTCGTATTATTAGCTATGTTAGGAAAATTTGAACTCTAAGATTGATGTTCTTCTTCTTCAAGTGCCTATCCGTTCCGGAATGTTGGCGATCATCACGGCTATCTTTACTTTGTTTACTGCAACGCGGAACAGTTAAGTGGTAGTCGTGTTATACCACTTACGTAAATTTTGAAGCCAAGAAATGCGTCTTCTTCTCGGTCCTCTCTTACCATTTACCTTTCCTTGGAGAATCAGCTGAAGAAGGCCGTAGCGTTCTTGATTTCTCATTATATATCCTAGATATTCCAACTTTTTAGTTTTGACGGTTATGAGAATTTCACATTTCTTCCCTATTCTACGCAGGCCTTCACATTTGTAACTCTGTCAACCCAGGATATACGTAAGATGCGCCTATAATACCACATTTCGACAGCTTCGAGCCGATTTATAGATGCAACAGTCAGTGTCCACTCTTCCATTCCGTAGAGCAGAATTGTGAATATGTAGCAGTTCAATAGACGGCATTTTGTTTTTAATGATTGATAGTTGATGTTCTGGAAATTTTAAATACAAGTGACGTCACTTTGTATAAATCGTGACGTGCAAGTGTTTTACTTTGAAAATGGTATATGCAAGCAGCATGCAATAAACGTTTTTAATTCTTTTGCAGTAGTCTTCAAAAATTTTCTGGTTTTTTTACTTCCTTTATATTTGTGAACAAACGCCAAAAAATTGTTGTCGATATATCTATTAAATTAGTCAATAGGTCTTGAAATATTTTCGGGATTCAAGGGATCTTTCACAGAGGGTTGTTATTGGGAAAATTGTGGTGTAAAATATGTTCTCTTCCATTCGTTCCTGTCTTTTTTAGGAATAGAATTTGCCATGTTACTCTCCTTTAAAAGCCAGGTTGCCAAGAGTATGTCACCATCCGAATCGTCGTCTGATCTGTCACTGATTTCAGGGTGATCGTCACTCCTTTTTCCTCACTTTCAATAATTATTTCATTTTCATCCAGATTTCTATCAGAGTCTAAATCAGTTTCTAAATCAGAGTCATCTAAATTCACATTATCTACTACTATTGTACCTACCATCAATTTATCACAAATTCAATTTAGTACTTTTTTTAATACTAAAATGCACTGATCATATACAGAAACATGCTAAATATTATTTACTTATATGGAGCATAAAATTGGGTCCCAACCAAAAGCAGCAGCAACAAAATCAACACCACAGAAATGGATTACTGGAGAAGAAGATGCGGAATTTCCAAAATGGACAAAATAACTAACAACGAAATTAAAAGAACGAATGGAGATAAAGAAAGACACCTTAAATTAAATTGAAGAAAAAAGATTAACGTGAAAAAGATTAACGTATATGTCAGACGAACAGACCCAAACCGATGGATAGCAAAAATAACACAGTGGAGCCTCATAAGAAAACACAAAAAGGCAGAACCAAGAAGATCTTTCAGAGATGAGGTAGATGAAGCCATGGACAGAAGAGGATTGAAAGACGGAGAATGGGAGGACAAAGAAGAATGTAGAAAATGGTTGAGAGAAGGAAGACAGCGACAGAGATAGGCCCCTTTCATATATATATATATATATATATATATATATATTAATATATATATATTATATATATGCTATATATATATATATATATATATATATATAATATATATATATATATATATTGAAATGATTTCAATATGTTAAAAAGGATACAACTTAAATGGATTTTTATATGAGTTTGTTGTTCAAGAATTTCATGAAGCCATCACAATGTGGGTTCGACTCTGAAATAAAAGAGAGAAAAAGATTAGTAAATTGTTAAATAAATTAATTTTGACGTACCTGGTATAGTGTTAATAATTTCTGAATAGTATAGTTGTCTAGTTTATAGGTGAATCGTCTAAACCTTAAAAAGAACAAAAAAGAAGAATTC